>CM061045.1:1327500-1424293 GCA_030762985.1 Adelphocoris suturalis
AAAAACTACAGCTGATCCTGGAATACGAGTTTCAGAATCGAATTCAGCACCCTCGAAAACCCCCAGAACCGGTTTTCTTTATTTTGCTACGAGGAAATTTAATTTTGTCAAACTAGATTGGGTTTCTGAATGACTGTGCGTCGGATGGGGGCAAACGGTAGATCTCTAAGGGTTGGTTTAACGTGTGTAGGGGATGGTGCTCGCTTTGCTCGCAAACGGTAGATCCCTAAGGGTAGGTTTAACGTGTGTAGGGGATGTTGCTCGCTTCGCTCGCTCGGTACGGCTGTATATGTGTAGGAAAAACCCTGGACCCCCCCCCCCCCACCATTGAGTTGCTCGCTTCGCTCGCAAGGTGTGGCTGTATACATGCGATGTATCACAATTGAAACGTGTAGGGGATGTTGTCCGCTTCGCTCGCAAACGGTAGATCCCTAAGGGTAGGTTTAATGTCTGTCGAGGATGCTATCTATCTTACTGGGTACTGGTGGACAGGAAGGAAGAACGGAAGCATGCTGATCAGAAGTTGGATGGGGGAAAGATGTAGGCTTACTACATCATTTTAAAAGTTTATTATCGTAGCAACGGTTAGAAACAATGAAATGTGAACGAATTTGTGATTAGTGATTAAATGAATTCTATCTAATTTGAATATTTTATTTTATAGGAATATTTAATATATTTTCTTTCATCAATTAACTTGTATACCAAGTTTCATCGTGATCGTCCATGCATTCAGGAGTTGTCACCTGGACGGATGTGTGCCCTCCTCCCTTGAAGTCGTTACTGAACTTGTACCGGTCATGAAATGTAGAACATCAGAATTTGAGGTGGGTTCAAAGGGATCACAAAAAAAAATTTTTTTTTTTTTTGTAGGGGAACACAAAGGTTTCTTGTTAGAAATCGGTACCCAATATACCATTATTACAAGAGAAGTGCAATAGGAAGTATGTGAATCATTAGTTTGATACAGTGATGAATAAAGTTAAAAATTTGAAGCAGAGTGTTTTGGTTATTATTTTCAATAATGAACTTTTGCAATCGACCAAGAAAAAACATGTTTAACCCCACCCCCCTCAAAATTTGTTGGTTTACGTTTCAAAATGCGTAGACTCCAAAAATTAAATTTTAAAAAAATCCGTTCGTCCGCCGTAGGTACACCATACGCCATACGCCTTCCGCCGACCAGAGCTTTTCTCCAAAACTGCTTGACCAAAGTTTATGAAATATGGCGCAAAAATCATACATCGGCCGATGATGTGCCAGTAAAATCGGAATCACTTTTGATCACCCCTAAAGGGTAGTAATTAAGGGCCAACATATTCAAAAATAGAGATTTCAAAAACTTTTCAGGTAACAGTGATGATTTTTTGCTTGTCAATGATAAATTAAATCCCAAAGAATCGATTAAAACTATCCGCAACGCTATATGTTGAACCGTTTGTTTCCTACGAGGACTAGAGTAAAAAACGTCGTGAGTCTGTGGCTCATCCGGTTGCGTGACCGACTCGTGAGCAGAAGATAGTGGCGTTGCGACTGTTCGTATCCCATAGGCGGCAGAACAAGGTATAACTTGCAAAATGTTTTTTTCTTTCTGGTTAACTTGCAAGATGTTTCTTTTTACACAAAAGTCTATTTTTTATTTATTTATTTTTTTATTGAGTTTTTCGTAACTTTTGTCACCTACAGATGATCACTGAATCTTAGGTAAGTGTCTTGTTTTATCTCATTAATTTCAATTCGTGGATGCCTCAATCAATGTCGATTTATACCTTTGATATGTATATACTATTATACTTAGATTTCAGCTTTTGCTATGTTTAAAGGGTTGAATAATGTGTATTTATGATTAATTGAATTATATCGATTTCTCCATGTTTTCCTTGTCGCTGATAAATATAATCCCAAAGAATCGACACCCATAACGCTGTACGTTGAACGGCTATTTTCTCTAATCAACCTACTGAAATACATTAATTGTAATTAATGTGCAAAGAACTAGTGTAGTGTTTCGAAACAATATGCAGTGTGTACAAACCTTTTACTTGATGGGAAGATGACTTAGTCATAGATCATTTTGTTCCTCATCTTTACCATAAAGCGTAAAATTATGGGGTCCTAGTGCTGTAATGCAGTGATCCCAATAGCGGAGCGCGAAGCCCCGAGTTTCGATAATAAATATACTAGGTAAACGTGGTTTAATAATTACGGACCAGAGTTCTTCGTAGAAGAGCTATCTAATACAGAAATAATAAACCTTTGTGTAATAATTTGCAGTGTTTTAATTTTTGTTTACGAACTATTTGCACAGAACTACTGTGGTTTCATTCAGAATCTTTCTGTAGGGCCTCGCCCAGTTACAATATAAGCAAATGAGTATTCGTTTTACGTTCTTGACACGGTAAATCTGGTTTTAGGTTGGTTTTCCAACCTAGTAGGTGGTTTAGCGCTTCGGTAATTCTAACGCAATCAGTAATTAGAATTATCCAAATATTCCAAAAGATGAAAGCCAATCATGTCATTTTCAGGAATATCTGAAAAGATTGCTCAATGAGCCTAATTAAATTATGAAAATGATAAATTTCAATCATAGCAAGGACTCACTTTACTCAAACACCTTTCGCAAACTTTACCCCCTCTTCCATTCGAGAGAACGACCCTAACCATCTTGTGGTTACAGAACAATGTCTGACGCCCTGTGTAAATTTAGGATCGTCTGGGAAGGGCTCCTTTAATCAAAAGACCAATATAACGTGGTATAGAAGCCAATATTGGAAGCTTTCCCAGCTTAACCTCTCATTGAACCCATAGACGTGCGATGAACAATTCAAATCGCTATCAGCACACTTGATTTGGTATTATACGTTAGAAGAGAGAAATGATGGATTTAAATGGACCGTACAGTACTAAGATAGGTAGTACAATCAATTCAATTCTTCAATCAATAGGTCTTACATTCTCTCAAGTGCCCACAGACTGTTCACTTATTGTTAGATGGAAAGAAACATAACGCAAAACCAAGAAAGTAGAACATTTATATAGATGAGTTTAAACTAAAATACCTAAATGATCATACAAATTCCTGTTATGAACATTCTTATTCATTTTTTTATTATTATTTTTATTTATTTTTTAATTTTATTTAGACATTTGTTTTGCACTATGTTCATGTGCGTTTTGAAATTTAGCATTATGTGGATGCATTATGGCAAAAAAAATTATATATATATATATATATATATATATATATATATATATATATATATATATATATATATATATATATATAGGTATATCCTTTAGATGTTATTGTGCTTCACAGTTTACACATGTTTTAGCGATTTTTCGAAGAAAATTAAACCTGCCGTTTTGAAACGTTTTGAAACAAAACGTAACACAAGGCAACTAGGAAATGGTTTTAACTTCATATTATCCCAATATAACTTTATATAAGTGATGTCCCAAAACTCGTTAGGGTACTTTTCCGTTATCCCCCCCCCAGTCGATCTACTTGAGCGAATTCATGTGGAGGCAATCAAACCACAACCACGCCAATTTGTGTGCGGGCGTGCTGAAGACATTGAGACAAGATGAGCGAATTTTCTTTAATTATTGTATTACATTTATGTTAGAATGTAGTCCTGAAATACGCATGAAGAATGCGAAACACTTCGAGTTCACGGAAATACACACCTCGAAAGATTAAGGGATCACTTTTCCTTGTAGACGTCAAGTACCCCAGATGTAGGCACCCGTATAGGGAAAATTAATGCAGTGAATTAAAACATCTGCATGTCACTAGTCCCGCTGATCTCACTATAACGGTATTTAAGTGAGTTGGTACCTACCAACTGGAAACAACATCAATGTATAGATCATTGAAATGGTTTCACTAATCATTACAAACCCACAGCGGAATATAGTCAATCAAGATGTAGATAACGTAAAACTTCGAAATCGGACATTTAGGAAACAGGAAAATGATGCTTGAAGTAATTTGCTTAGCACATGCTCAGAATGGATTGATGATTTGAGAAGAAACCATAAACCTTTGTGTGGAAAAAAAAAAAAAAAATCTTAAATAAGGAAGAACTAAAAAATTGTGCTAGCGGTTTTTCCTAAGTAGCTTTCAGTAATTTCGGTTTTGGGTTCAGCCACCATAAGTTTACAGTGGGCGTGTCCTTCAATATTGGACCATCTTTTAGTGGTTTGTTGGTTGACCCATGTGTTGACGGTTCTTCTGAAGGTAGTTTTTGGTAAACCGACAGCTGGCTCAGGCCCTACAAATGGGGTTTGAGAGCCCTTCTCGCGAGCTCGTCAGCCACTTCATTGCCAATAATGCCTCTATGCCCCGGCACCCACTCCAGGCGAACCCGGTTATGTTTGGCTAGGTTGTTGAGGGCTTGTATGCAGCACCATATCACTCGGGATGAGATGGTTGGAGCCGTTAGTGCTTTTATCGACGCTTGACTGTCAGAAAGGATGCGGACGTGGGCTTTGTCATGCCCCCTCCTAAGACTCTCTGCAGTTGCTGCCTCGATTGCCACAATTTCTGCCTGGAATGCAGAGGTGTGTTGCCCAAATGGAAACGAGGAGTTCCATCTGGGTTTGGCCCCATGTATTCCTGCGCCAGTTCCTGCTTCCATTTTTGACACATCTGTGAACCAGATGATGTCGTTGGAGCAGCATTTGTTCTCCCATAGCCCCTCTCTTGTGATGATTGACGTGTAGAGATGGGGTTGAGAGAGAGTTTTGGGCATGATATCGGCCACCATGTCGAGTAGTGGTTCTTGTATGAATTCAAATATATTGGTATGACCTCGGTGGGGAGTTGTCCGCCAAGAGCCATTCCATTTCACCCTCAGGGAGGCCATCATAGCATCTCCTTTTATGAAGATATCCACTGGGGGTAGGCCTAGTAGAAATTCCGTGGTTGCTGTGGGTGTACCAGGCATTGCTCCAGTAATGGTTAGACAGGCCAGTCGCTGGATACTGGTGAGAGTTTGTCGAGCTCCTACCTGACCTGCCTTGTACCACCATACAATGCAACAGTACGTTATTATGGGTCTAACCATGGCGGTGTATATCCACAGGACCATCCGCGGTTGTAGCCCTCAGAGTTTTTCTATCCACATCAACATCTACATCATCCGCAACATTACTCTTGGAAAGTGGATCATTGAATATTTCATCTTTAAAAACTGTAGAATTTAGACTTGTCACGGGAATTTGAAGTTCGGCATGCACTGCAGCTACGATTGCAACGACCTCATTAGGGGTGATCAGATCATCATTCCCCAACCACCCTCCAAATTTCATCGAGAACGGTATACACTAAGAAAATTTCACTCGATGGAATTTATATTTGAACATGAGCAAATGTGAAAAGCATTATTTGATGTTATCGTCCTCAGTACTAACCCTCACATTCTCAGAAAATTTCAAATAAATCGAATGAAAACTCTCGGAGAGCTTTTGACAAAGATTTCACATTGTAACTATTTCAGATCGTGTTGAGATAGATATAGGATAAATAAATCGTTTTTTCCTGACTACCATCCCTATTTGTGCGAGATTGGACTACTAGGCCGTGAGAAATTGGCGCTTGGCGGATTTTACGTTTGCTCATGCGCAAAGTGAAGTATTGATTTGTGAGAAATGCAAATTAAAGGAGGCTATCTACAGCCCATCTCGCACATTCCTGGAATATGTCATCAAATTCCGATAAGAACTGCAGAAAATATGGTTGTTTCAAGAAGGATTAACAGACACACACATACACACTCGCTAACGGACAACAAACGTGAAACTAAAGTTGTTCAAAATGATCTGAAACGTATAAATTTTCATTTTAGTGAAATTTTTTCTTATTTTTTAATTTATTTATTTTTTTTATCACGCGAAAGTAAAAACTATGTTTTTACTACTTATTTATCTTACGTCAACAACCTAAGAATCGTTTCACAAATATTCAACTAGGACAAGAAGTTCCAATGGGTAGCGAGGTCATTTCGCATTAAATTCAATTCCAACAACATAGAGGATTCGTGCAATTTTAATTGAACCGTCGCGATAGCCGTGTATTTGGTTTGTAGCAAAAGGGGGAAAAATATAGCAGTGCGCCGATAGGGTCCCGGCATAGAGAGAATAGCAAATAAGTGTAAGCTACCTACTTCAACCTACTTCAAACCAGAAGAGGAGGGAAACATTTGCTATTTTTTTCACTGCTCTCTATGATAAATAAGGTTGTCTCTCATTTTGTGTTAGTTCTCCCTTCTAAATCTTTAATGAAACCCGGTTGGATTGGTTTTATTTGAATTCCAGAGAATACCCCTTTCCTTCTGCCGCCAGCCACATGCCGTTGGAAGCAAGGAGAGTATTTGAGAACAAACTTGTTTTAAAATAAGTTCCAGTCATGCAGCATGATCATATGAGCGAATTTCTGTAAATTATCGCACATTATAACGTTACATTATTTTGAAATTCGAGCATTTAGAGTGTAAAGAAATAATCAACTACACACCTCAAAAGAATTAAAGGATCAATTTTACTTGTAGACGTCAAAGACCCCAGATCAAGCGGACAAAGTTCACATTACCTATATCTCATGACTAGGTACCTAGTGGAGATGGGATGCACCGAGTTTTTGTGTCTTATTTAAACCACTGAGAGAGAACGCGATATCAAGCTCCGACTTGAGCCAAAACAAAATGAAATATGAGCAATTTTTTTTTTCCAATAGAAGTAACCCGCAACCCCCCTAACTTTTTTTTACGACTTTTGAGATTTCGAAGTGAAAGTTGGAGAGCGCTTATCAGGGTACCTGATAATAAGTTTTAAGCAAATAAGAATCAGAAGAAAAAAATCCAAAAATTAAAAAACTACCTGAGAGTTCTCTGAGGTAGGGTAATGGCACCAGTCATTGGCCGACCCCCAGTCATTGGCCACCCAGTTTTATAAGTTAGTTTTTCACAACACATATGTCTCATGGATCATTTAAATTTTTTTTTTCCATCGAAGTGTGTAGTCTAGAAGGCAGTGGGATGTTGAACGTTATAGTGAAACCTCATAGAAACCTCCCAAACTCATATCACGTGGTGAAGGTGCAAGAAGAAGGATGATCACCCGGAAAATGTGTTTTCCGATCGTAATGAACAAAAGTATAGAGAAAGTTGTTAGATACCACGGCTCCCTGAATGGTGACTAGCCCTCAAGCGCCTTCTTAGTTCAGCAGATAGCGCATTTGATGCACAAGCATGAGTTTCTAGGTTCGATTCCGTGGGACTGCACTGTCTTTTTTTTTTTTTTTCTGTCGCACATTTTAACACTCGTGCCTGTACTCGGGTAGGCCATATAGGTTCAGGGGCGGTCAATGTCATGTTGGATTTGTTAACCATTGGGAAAATATGATTAGGGACGTCTAGAGATGGCATGGGATGGGTGGGCCTAACATAATTCGGCTAGGGCTATAACCAATACTAGGATTTTGAGTATTTATATACTACATTAGGTGAATGTTTATTTTTTGTCCCGTTCTCTCACATTTTTGCATAATTTGTTTCACTATCCTCACTCCCGTTTCTCCTAATGACCTTGTGCATAAAGGGGGATACTAATGATCAAACTTATTCCATTTTTGCTAAACATTTTTTGAATTTTGCACTGCTAAATGGGTTGTTATCCATTATTAATTCATCGGGATCTCCAGAAGGGACAATTCGACTTACTTGGCAAAGCTGAAATGATGAAATATAGTCATGAAACCAATAACATCATGACGAACCTGAAATGATGATATTAGTCATTGATATAAACCGACATGCCAGGCCAAAAAACTAATTTTCTAGCCTTAGTTTTTCTACTCCCATATGACCTTCATGATGTTTAGCTGATAGCTTTTTTTCTCTCCGCATAATTAACAGTTATATATGTATATAAATATTAGATGTTTGGTCTGGTCAGCAGACCAATTACTGGTTTTTTTTTTTTTTTTTTTTTTATTTTTTTTAAGCGAATAGCACCAGTCAAAAAGTGCGCAGTTTTTCTTTAGAGTTTGATGTTCAGTTTTTCGCTTCAGTAGACACTTGTAACATAAGCACCAAGTGACTTGGAAGTTATGGCTCCATAGAGCAGGGCCAACACCATCAGGTGTCTTTGAGCCATCAATGAATATAAGGGTGTGCCCAGCATATCGCTGGATTGCCTCAGTGTAGAGATATCTGAGGATGTGAGGGGGTGTATTGCCCTTGACCCCGACTTTCATATGAAGGTCAACACGCATCCCAGACAAGGTCCAGGAAGGGACAGGGGGCACCTCATATGAAACTAAAGGGTATCTCTCTATGCTATCCCATCTTGTGAGCTCCTGAACACGAATACCCAATGGGCGAGTTCGTGTTTGAAGCCTTGAATACGTCTCTTCTAGGGAGGGTATGGTGACCACTTCATGCAGGGGGTATCCTGCGAAATAGAGCAAGCGTTCTGCATAATCAAGTGCTAGCAGATTTCGCCGAATTATGAGTGGATGACTATGCCCAAGCACCTGACGGGAGGCTGTCGGGGTAGTACGGAAGGCCCCAGTAGCCAAACGAAGACCCTTGTTTAATAAAGGTTCCTGCTTACGCAGCAAGGACTTCCTTGCTGAGCCATAAACTGCAGACCCATAATCAATTCGGGATCGCACCACTGCATGGAAAATCCTCAAGAGGACATCCCGCTGGGCACCCCAACTATAGTTGGAAAGGGCCTTGAGCAACTGTACACCCCGCATGGCAGCTTGGCGCAAGTACTCAATATACTGGGTCCACCGCAGCTAGCGGCCAACTATGAGATCGAGGAAACGCTACCTACAGGTACCCTTTCTAAGTTCAATGTTACCTATTCCAATGTTTCAAGAACCAATGTTAACTATTCAGGTCGGAAAAAACTGCAAAAGTAGCTACCTAGTAAATATAAAGTATTCTTCGTTAATAATAAAATGTATAAACGTCTATGAATAAAACCTTTTTCAAATAAATGTGAGATGATTAATTTGATTTCTCATAGTTACAGCCACAAATCATCAGTTCTTATGGAAAGTTTACCGACACAGTGGATCAGAAAACAATGAACTTAGGGTGGCCAGTGACTGGTGACAAAGTGGCCAATATTAGGAACTCCCGGCCAATGACTGGTGGAAAACAGATTTTTCAAAATTCGATGGAAAAAATACTTGGTAGATCTTTTATTAGTTTAAAATTGCTATTGTATTACATTTTTTGGATGTTTAGCTTCCTAAAACCCTAGGAAAGAAACAAATATCTTCAAAAATAAAGCGGGTACGGTGATAAACATTTCTAAGTGGCCAATGAGTGGTACCCTTACCCTATATATATTTACCTACCAACAAGAACATCTTCCTCCGCAACAACAATAATCCATATTAATCTACTGTATCAACTAAATTTTATTTTCAATTCGACCAAATTATGATTTTTCTACATTTTATTTTGAAGAAGGAAGTCTAAATTTGGCTACGACTGTTTATATTATTTTTTAGTATCGCTAGGTACCTATTTTGGTAGTGTGAAATCACAGTAGCAGTGACAAATGTGGAGGGACGAGAAAAGGATCATAGCCAGGGGATGTGGAGGCCAAATCGGAAGATTTCACCCACTGGAAGACACAGGATGATTTGGACAAGCCTTGCGGGAAAATTTTTCAACCCACTCCCAGCACCCCGAATCACCCATTATCATCACAATCCCCCCCCCCCCCATCCTTACCCACCGTGTACCGGACTAGACCTCGCCTATTTCAAGTTCGACTCACCGTCGATCGATTGCAATCCGTATCACTTCTAAACCGTCCACTGATGTTTACCGCCCACTTTCAAGACGAGAGCGCCGCTAGGAGCGGACCCACTCACCCATCACCCACAGAATGTAAGCAACAGGGAAATGATTCAGCGCTCAATGTAATCCCTAATATGAAACAAAAAGATGATTTTTCTCGAAATAAACATGATATTAGTGAAGGGCTGCCTAATGGTTGTGGCTTCACTCATTACATTCTGGCTGTACAAATAGAATTGCACTCCGAAATTACATGAACAGAAAGTTAAACGGATAAAAGAAGCGGTGACTCATCTCATCACCATCTCACCATCTCATCACTTTGGATGACAATTTGTCTGGTCGAGAATGTGGCGGTTTCGAATAGATATCGATTGGTGGTTGGCTTATTGAATAATGGCAATAGACACTAAAATTGATAGTATGCCAGTTGATAAGATTGCTTGCTTAATCAAATGAATAATCCCCTTGATTATTATCGCTGTGTTTCATGTAATCAGAAGTAAAGATTTTTGATGTTGTAGAACCTGATATCAGGATCTATCGTTTGAAGTGACTCCATTGCGAATGAGTCTCCTATATCAGAGCTATTTTGCACGACAAGTTACATAGCAAAACTTTAATTGCAGTTTTTTTTCCCCTGTGACGATTTGATACTGGTGCCATTTTACGATATCATATTTTGAACGTCGTTCACAACTGTTTAGCGTCATTATGGTGTATACATTTCTGATCACGGAAGACGAGTACTGATGATAAATGATTGATCCTAAACTATACCCGACTCCACGACATCCGAAGCTAGGATTAAACTGCATTTGAGATCAGGTTAGAATTACAGGCAGCTATGTAGATCTGCAGATTACGGTACGTAAAAAGTGACGTAGTGAGGTCTTCCAACCTGGGTATTCGCGAACAGCTGAACATATAGACACCCATCTAGCAATGAGCTAAAAATATGTTTCATATTTTTAAATAAAATCAGATTAAATTATAAGAAAACAGTCACCAACCGCATTATTCTAGGATTAGTAGTTTTCTATCTATGATTTTTCAAAGTTTTGACAAAAAGATACTTCATAGTGCCCCCCCCCCCCCCCCCATAGCCTAGTGTGAGGTCATATTTTGCTGAAAATCATAAAAAGCAATTACTTACTCATCATAGAAATGTGCTGCTGGTAAGGAAACTCTCAGAATGTTCTAGTTGCATTTAAAAAATAAATGCAACATTTTAATACCAATGGGTAACCCTCATTGTTCAGTTATTTGTCTAAAAATAAATGAACTCGTGATGGCCTTCTGTCACCCAGGTTCTGACCTAATGGCATGGAAGTTGCGGTCAAATGAGCGTGGCTCCCTTGGTGCTCATTTACGGCATTCATGAAACATTTACTTGACAACTCACAATCATTCACACACTTGCACTGGCCTCCCATAGCTCAAAAACAAAAGATTAAAAACTGAAAAGGAACCTAAAACCAACTGCAAATGACAATTGCTAGTAGATAGCAGATACCGGATGTATAACCAAAACAATCGGAACAGAGAAATCAAAAGATCAAAATCGTTACCTTAATCGATTCGTGAGAAGTTGACTTCAAAAATATCGCATGATGATTGGAGGACCCCAAAAAAGTTACGCCTGCTCTTGTATTATAATTATAATTTATTGCCATTTTTCACTCATAATATTTTAGTGAATTTTCGTAGAAAATACAGCTATAACAATGGCTCCAAAAATTTATTAACTCCAAATAACTCTACTTAGGATGGAGAAATCCGTTCTTGCGCCAAAAATCAAGCCTTCCAAATGAAAGGATGAGATCGTTGGCCAGAACTTTTTGACCACATTAAATTGGTAAATTTCAAAAATTGTGCTAAAAAAATCACTAAAATCGCTAAAACCGGCTAGAAATCGTTAAATGTATATTTTTCAGCAGAATTTTAGTCAAAAAATGTTCATCAAAATGAACATCCATTAAAAAATGTATGCACAAAATTATGCTGAAAAATGTACTTAAATTTCTGCAATATTTGCTGAAAAAACGATAAAAAACGCAAACAAAAAAGGTAAAAATCCAAAGTTTAATTAGAATTGCAGAATATTATTTAGTACGAGTTGTTTTGCGATAAAATTAGTAATTAACAATTTCTTTGCAATTTAAGTGCTTTAATGTTAAAACAATGTAACATGAGTTTTTGGATGGTGTCACTATTAATTTTGTGGAATTCCATTTTTGTAGAATGGGAGAATGACTTCTATTCCACAATTAAATTGCAACTACTGCAATTATATAGGTAGGTACTTAATACAATATTTTACGAAAATTCGGTCATGCTGCATGACTGGAACTTTTTGTTAATGTGTTGAGCCAACGTCAAAAGATCACGAGGAACTAATATATTACACAATTTACATTCGTTGAAGTTTGAAAACGTATTCTGCTTTACACGATAAATGAGATGCGATTTTTAAATTTCAAATTTTCTTAAATTGATATAATGAAGCACCAAAATGGTAAATTTCATTCATACTGTGCGTCGCGTAATGGTTAAATATAGTCACGGCCGAGTACAATAATCCTCTTTCGATGAACTGCAGTCGGTCATTCGGCACTTTCAGGAGAAAAGCTGAACCTCTTAATCCTAAAAGGACACCTAAGACTCGCCTTCCTACCACCAAATCGATCCAACTAATCGATAATCATATGCTTCCTTATGGTAATCTATATTTCTGATCAGATTCGGTAGAGGAAAGTAGGCATGTTTTCAACTGACCACTTTCTTGAGGGTGAAAATTCCCGCGCTGTTTTGAATACTCATCGGAAAATTTCCTTGTTGTTCTAGGAACTGTAGATGCTCAGATAGGGTTATCCTTCGATTGGAATCGATGGATACTCGGCGTTTACCTAGCCCTCACTAGTGCTACCTATCTCCGGATAATAGTATCGTAGATGATGCTTGGAAATACGCATTTAATTTTATTTGAATATTGCATTTTCAAGATGTTGCAGAATTGAGACTTAAAATTGTTCTATAATGTTTCTTTATTCGGACAGTTCTGATTATAACAAGACTTTATAAAAAAGGTCTTTCTTAAATTGATTTTTTTATCAAACTCCAGCGTTCCTCCCCACAAACTGAGGCTTCTTTAGGGAGATGAAAATTCAGAAGTGTAAAATATATACTTACTTATAGTTTTCTTTTTTTTTTTTTTAATAAAAATCCAATTTCAAATCGAATTATAAAGTCTTGTTAATATTGTTCTGTCTGAATTTGCCACAAGAAGGTTTCAAATCAAATATTAACATGAATTTGTATGAATACGGAATTTCCGTATTTGATTCATAAAGATGGAGACTAATATAGCATTTACAAGTCAAATTAACCTTTTTACAAGTCAATTTAACCTTTTTACAAGCCAAATTAACCTTTTTACAAATCAAAATAACCCTTTTACAAATCAAAATAACCCTTTTACAAATCAAAATAACCTTTTTACAAATCAAAATAACCCTCTTGAGCAATGAGCAAAAATCGTTGAAGGGAAAAGAAAAGAAACTGAATACATTGAATACGACAAAGTAGGTGTAATAATAAATAATTAAAAAATATCAATTTTCCAACAAAAAATATATCAAAATGTTCCATCAAAAACTCAATCAACAAAAATATCAAATTTCGAACCAAAAATTCATCAAAATTTTCCAACAAAAAAATGAGGTAGGAAGGCAATGAGGTCAATCAATATATAGAGTTCCGAAAGTAGGTTGAGCAATATAAGTCCTATGAGTGAGGATATGAAAATTACTTGAAGATCACAGTGAGAAGATATACTGGTGTAGAAATTCATGAAAAAGGAATGCCAGTTAAACCCGTACTCCTATTTCTTTGCACTTCAACGATTTTCGCGCATTGCTCAAGGAGGGTTATTTTGATTTGTAAAAGGGTTATTTTGATTTGTAAAAGGGTTATTTTGATTTGTAAAAAGGTTGAATTGACTTGTAAAAAGGTTAATTTGACTTGTAAAAAGGTTAATTTGATTTGTAAAAAGGTTAATTTGACTTGTAAAAAGGTTAATTTGACTTGTAAATGCTATATAACATACTTATATATAAAGAAGTTATGGTCCTAACATGCGTGCGCCGGGGGATTAGCGTGACATCGTCAGCAAAATATAGCATGTACATTACATCAATATTAGGTTCATCGTTATGTCATTATTACATCATCAGGTGAAATGTCGCCATTTGTGTGTTCCTTTCCAACCAATTATCGGTTAGGAGGACAGGTAGTGGGAGATTGTAATACCAGGTTCTAAAGTTTAAAATTCTTTACTTCTAATTACATGAAACGCAACGATAATCAAAAGGATCGTTCATTCCATCAAGCAACTAATGAACCAATCCTATCAACTTGCCTATTATTCATTGTGTATTGTCATTATTCCATCGCATCGGTCGATCTCTAATTCTTCATTTATTTGACACCGCGATGTTTGAGACCAGACGCAGCATACCTCCCTGTTCTTGGTGCTATTCATTAATTAATTGCGCCCTTACCTAAGGTGCTGAGATGGTCTCTTCTAAGGAGCTAGCTCTCTTCTTTCATCCATTGATCAAAGGGTTCAAGTGAGTTTCAATTAGGAAGTGTTATAGTATTTGTGCAACCAGGATAAAATGAGTGAAGTCATAACCGACAGTTAGCCTATCTTTAATATAATCTTTATTTCAAACAAATCATCTTTTAATTTTATACTAGGAATCACGTTGACAAATCATATTGATCGTCCTCTTTTTGATTACATCCAGTGTGTGGATCTGCTTTTCCATTTTGAATGTTATAGTTATCTTTATATTAATAGAGTAAAGTGTATGTATGTATGTGGGTACCTTCATAACTTTTGAACGGATTGACCGATTTGCGCGTTTCTTTTTTTAATATAACCAGCCACTTCCGGCCCAAAATATAGGCCTCATAAAAATTGCGCAACCCCTACTTGGTGGTGGTTGTGAGGGGTGGGGAGTAGAAAAACTGGAAAATCCGTGTGTGGGCTCAAACAAAAGTCCACGACTAGGGGGTTTCAATTTCAGCTACCATAAATAAGAACATCCCCTACACACGTTAAACCTACCCTTAGGGATTTACCGTTTGCGAGCGAAGCGAGCAACATCCCCTACCTTTTTCAATTGTAATACATCTGAATGGGGGGGGGGGGTAAAATACCATCGCATGGATGCCCTTACTACCTTCCCTCCACAAGGGGTTGGTTCCTTATATTGTCTGCAATACGAATATGTGATTTTGAATGGATTGCTCCATTCCATGATGGAAGGAATACTCCTTTATTGTCTCATCCTGATTCAGAGGCGCAACTGCCCCCGGCTACTGCCACCTGCTTAGCTTTAACTAGTGAGCTTAAAGCCTTGAAACACTTTGCATCTTTTGGTTTGGACAGTGGGGAATGAGTGGAAGTACGAACAGTCAATGCCTCTTTGACGTGGCTCAGGAATTTTTGGGATCTAGACGGTCAATTGGCTCGTAGTATGGGGGTTATAGCACCCTTCAACATACACATTTCATGCCATCTAGGAAGAAAACAGGAATATGCAGATGGATTGTCCAGGAGGCTATGCATAGATGATGATTGCAGGTGTTGCGCACACTAAGAACACAAGCACCAGGTGAAAGAAGAGCAAGTACTATGATGCACGTCACTTAAAGTGGAGGTTGATTGGAGACAAGCTCAGTAGGAAGACCCAGATCTTAAGCAGGTGATGGAGTGGGTTCGAAAAGAAGCAAAGCCTTCATGGGATGACGTTGCTGGGCTAGAGCCACAGATCAAAGCATACTGGGCTATGCTTAGCAGTCTTGTGCTTGAGAAAGAGGTTATGAAGCAGGTATGGGGAAGGAGAAAATATTGCAAGTGGTAGTTCCCTGTTCCGTAAAGAAAAAAGTCCTTACAGAGGTTTACTGAGCATGTCACTTTGGGGAAAAGAGAATGGTGAGCTCTCGACGGAAGACGTTTTGCTGGTGTATGCATCGAGATGTCAGTCTTTTTGTTCGTAGGTGCAGTGTATGGTGTGTGTATGTGTGTGTGTCTGTATGTGTGTGTGTGTGTTCGTACCCATGCAGGGTTTTGTAGCAGGAGTTCCATTGGAACGGATAGGAATTGATGTGGTTGGTTCTCTGCCCAGCTCAGACAAAGGCAACCGGTTTATTGTTATTTTGATTGATTACTTGACAAAGTGGCTTGAAGCATTCCCAGTGGTGAATCAGAAAGGATAGACTGTTGGTGAATGTTTGGTCAATCATGCCATCAGCAGATTTGGCATTCCTATAGAACTACATTCAGACCAGGGCACCATTTTGAATTCTGCGTATATCAGGAAGTGGTGAAGCTTTAGGGAATTTATAAAACACAAACCACCCCCTTGCAACCCCAAAGCAATGGGCTGGCGGAAAGGTTCTATAAGACACAGTGGACACTGTGTTGTCTAGGATGGTGGCTGATTTTAATGGTTGTTATAATAAATGATGATTTAGAGACAAATAGTTTATCAACATGTGAGTGCTGTCAGCTTAGAAAAATAGCTCTGTGCTACTGTTTTGTGATCCTTTTGGTTCGCTCGACTTTCAAGGATGAATTTGTATTGTAGTTTCACGTGTTCTGTGAATTAAAAAATCTTGTTGTCTTACTACGGCATTTCAATACTGATCAGACGCTGCTCAGTTGCTGTTTTTTATTATGAGAATTTCGAAGTGCACGTATGAAATGTTAATTATAAACATTTCGAAACATTCATCCTGGCTCAGGGTTTCGTTGGTCGAAATTGTTTGCTATTGTTTCTTTTAATTTGGAGTGTCAATAATTGAGGAGCTGACATGGAAAAGCAGTCAAGTCCAAAAACCTAAAGAACATTTTTTTTTTTTTTCGTCGAAGTGCAAGTAAACAGTCACGCCAACGACCTTAGGTCCTCCCGTCCTTGCTAGATCGCACCCTGAATAAATGTGTGACCTTTGCATGGAGAAGAGATTATGTCCAAAAAAATCTGATTAGAGTTCAGAGGGAGTTCCTATGAAATTTGATTTTTGGACTTAACTGATTTTCCATGTCAGCTTCTCAATTAGTTCGTACAAATACATAACACACACACACACACACACACACACACACACACACACACACACACACACACACACACACACACACACACACACACACACACACACACACACACACACACACACACACACACACACACACACACACACACACACACACACACACTTATATATATATATATATATATATATATATATATATATATATATATATATATATATACAGGGTGAGAATGCATTTGTTGGAGAAATTTTTCGGATAAACTCCACCAAAAAATGTAGTAGCACCAAGCAAGAAAAAACGCCCTATCTCAGTTTGTACGAAAGTAATGATTTTTTTTCTTGTTTTTGCGATGAATCTTGATTTTACTTCATAAAATTACCATTTCTCAATTCATGGGTATCTAATTTAAATTTTCCTCCTCATTTTCGGATTCAGCATTAAAGTTTTTGTAAGAACAGACAATTTTCATATTTTTTGACACCACTGTGACTCATTTATTGAAAACCGAAAATGTTCAAAAACTAGGTACTCCCTGAAAATCAATCTTAGAGGCCGTGCCAACTATCACGAGAACAACTTTCGTTCCGTGTCTTTCTCTTTCTATCTCTGTGTGTGTTTGTCCACAAATCCTTGTAACAACCGGTTCTTATGAAATTTTCATGGCATGTGCGGTTTAGGGTGAAGGAGGTCCCCTTTGAGTTTCATTGTTCCCAATCAATACTCAATTCGGCGCATGTGCAAACGAGAATTCCATGAACCATCATTTTCTCACGCCCCCGTTGTCCCATCTCGCTCAAATTTAGAGAATAGGTGGAAGAGGCCAATTTGAGTATTCCCTAGCAATTTCAACATAATCCTATGATTAGGAGCTATTGCACATGCGCAAATATGTATTCCTTTTTAAACCAGTATAATTTCAACAGTTTTCACCTGATTTTGATGAAATTTTCAGGGAATGAGCAGGTTAGGCTGTAAATGGTCCACTATTAATTCCATAGTACTCAAATCATTACTCCATTTTGCGCATGAGCAAACGTAAATTCCTTCAAGCATCATTTTTTTACGCCCTAGTTCCAATTTGGTGCATAGTTGGGGAACAATGGTTTGATTATTCCATATTAATTCCATTATCATTGCATCATTATTAGCTCCTGTGCATGTTTTCATCAGATTTTGATGACATTTTCTGGAAATTTGTGGGTTAGGCTGTAGATTGTTCTCTAACAATTTCATTTTTCTCAAATCATTACTCCATTCTGCGCATGCACTAACGTAAATTACTTCAAGCGCTATTTTCCCGTTTTTTTAAACATCATTACTGTGATGCGTAAAATTGCGGGGTCTTGGAACTGTAAAAGTGTGAACCCTTCTCAGAGGCACGATCTACGTAGAAGGGCTATCTGACATAGAAATAATAAACCATTGTGTAATAATCTGCAGAGTTTTACGAAGGAGGCATAATTAGTTCGACAAATTTACCTATTAGGTCATATAGCTGCTTAGATCATAATATCACGGTCCCGTCACTCAAGACATATTTTCGATTTTAAAATATATTACTACGAACTTGAGTCTACCCAGCCAATTACCGGTGTCTTCCGCATTAATGACGTCTGATAACCTTCAGAAATAGGCGTAAAGAACAAAACTATTGAAACCTATCCTACTATAAAAACCTAATCAAGTTGTTCGCTTTGGTTTGGTTTATGTCACAGAGGAACGTGAACCAAGGCTACGGCCTTTTCCCTGCTTTACTCGGAATCGCAATCATCTTTTTACTTCTAACGGGAAGACGTTCCTCATAAAAACGGTAAGCTAAAGCCTCGGATCATCCCAACACTTGTAATCTCTGTTAATTACCGAAGTGAACTGAACAGATCAAAAGAAGAAGATAAGATACCGCGTTACGAGAAAATTCTGAAAAATAAAAGAATACAAAAATAAACTCAGCACTTTCCTTAATATAGCGGAGGAAGTTCATTTTGTCAACAAATGGCTCTACCAAATACTTACCTACCTATACTTTCAAAACTTAGGAAACCAAACCTATGTTGCCTTATGTATGGTTAATGATGAAGCACCACCTAGGAAACTGATTCATGAAGGATTACTTAACTGTACTTTTATTATGAAAAAACTGCAGATAAAATCAATCAATGTTTTTTTTACCAAAATCTGAAAATTGATGACATATAATCTCAGGTAAATTTCACTGAACGCTGCTCATTCGAGAATGAGCCTACTGACATCCTCTGAAGAAGAGGTTTATAAATCGATGTTATTAAAAGTTGAACAGACTCACGCTGTGATGCAATAAACTTGGTAAGATTTTATTAAAACATTGGCCCTACATCTCCCTTAACGCACCTTGTAAGCCTCAGCATATTGCACGGAACCACTAAAAATTCCAATAGTTCTTCCCCTTTTCCTAAATGCTTTAACCTAATACCTAAACTTTCCTAATACCCAGTGAAAAAATTAACATGAATACAATATATACGACTTTTTTTCTTTTTTTTTTTAGTTTTTGCCTAATTTTGGTTTATTATTTCCAATAATAAGCCTATGTGATCGTGTAGCAAAAAATTTTTATAACCCCCCCTCAAACTTTGTCACTTTACGTTTCAAGGTGCGTAGAATCCAAATTTGAAATGTCCATCCTCCGTCCGCCGTCCGCCGTTCGCCGTCCGCCGTCCGGGCCATAAAAGGCCTACGAATTGACTTAAAAAACCCGTTCTTTCGCACATAGACTAAATTTGGGGTCTAGTTGGTCCTAACGTTTAACCATCCCGATCGCTTTACTCGCATAGATGCTATGGGCCAAAAACGGGCGAAAAAGTGTGTTTTTCTACGCGCGCACGCCTGGCACGCTTGGCAGGGGGTCACGGTGGGTGGTGAGGGGGGGTGAACGGGCGGTGGAGTGCGAGGAGGCGCCGGCGCCGCGGCACCTTGTGGTGGGTACGGCGCCGGCGTTCCTTCGAGGCATGAATATATGTTTTTTTCAAGGTCATATTTGTGTGTTAATACCAAAGCTTTTCCTACGCATATTTAATAACATATCCTCTCGACTTTTCGTACGTGCTTAGATAATGATATTATTAAGGCAATAACTATTTGAATAGATTGGAGCTCAAATCGAGAAATATAAACATGCGTATATAATTATAGAAGTATAGGTTGTGGCAACTCGAAATAGGATACGCCGAGGAGTCTGGACGGGCCTTATGACGTACGCTAGCCAACTAAAACTATGATCATACTCAATTGAAAAAATAATAAACCTTTGTGAAATAATTTGCAGCGTTTTTTATACATCACAAGCATTGCACAAGCATAGCTCATGCTTGTGTTCATTGATACAACACACTGGATGGTTCGAATGATGCATTGTTAAAGAACCATGTAAATAAATGTACAAATCGTGGTGAGCGATTTAATCCTTCCTAATTCAAGTACAAAAATCAACATACAATAGGTACTTGTTTACAGCATGGAATTTCATAATATGAATTACTCAATATGATACTATGATACTAATCATCATAGACAACGTTAAAAATAGAAGAAGAAGAAGAAGAAGAAATCATGTTTATTAATAGAGCTATGTATGCATCACAAAATTAGTAACATTATAGGAATAAATGTGGATGGTTATGGAATGAAAAATTTAACAAACAAAAAACATGTTACGGCAATGGTCTTGATGACCGCCTGCCGGAATGACGTGAGCCGTGACACTTCATCTTTATTGCTAGGTACCTAATTGATTTAACATTACAATTTATATATTGTTCATTAACGTTAGGAAAGTATTATATTGTATTTAACAAAATTAATTTACAAAAATGACTATATCTTTAATCTTTAGAAGGGTTCTACCAATTAATCTCCGCTACTAGATATTTTAAAAATAGAGAGAAATATTTTCCGATAGTTTTAGGATAAATGTCACAAAACCTCATGAAACCTGATGAACTTCTCATATCCGTTCTAACAACTTATATGTAACGGCTGGACTCGATGGGAATCCCACTTGGTTTTAGGAGGGTCAAAGGGCTCCAAATCATCTGCCAATAATAACTACCGTCCTACATCCCACTATCGAATTTAGCAAAAATTTCCGAGAAGATTGTGAACTTATTGGGTACATCGAAGTACTTTTGACAGTCTTGAGTGAAGTTTCACAAGAATTATTGTTGAATCAATCGAAGCGTAATACATATTTCAGTTGCAGCAGGTCATTTTATCGAAGATCGTGTAAGTATCATTCTTCAATTTTTCTCGTTTTCCTCAGCTGCGTTTTATTCATCAGCAGTCCCCCTCTTGTCAGTCACCAGTAATTCACTTCACTCATGAGTTTGCAATGTAACTGTTTGCGTGATGACCCAATGTCTCATCGGTATCAGTGCAGAGTCCTCGTCAGTCACATTCAGTCTTTGCCCCGTGCAACGAGTTCAATATCAAGTATAGCTCCATCAAGCACATTTTAGGTGTGGTTTATTCATTTAGTCTAGACCCAAGCCCCAATTCCTCGCCCCTTCCACCACAAGCGTGACAGTATCAGCCGCAATAGCATGGAAACGTGTTGTATATTTATTTCGGTCAGACCTTTATCCCGTCTTCCGTCCGTGTTTTCATTCGATCTCCTCTTTCCATTTACCAGTAGGCATGGAACACACACTACAGATTCCGTTCAATCGACTCATAGCTCATGAATAACGTTTTTAGATACAGCTTCCAACTTCGTGAAGACATTCAGGATCCCTTAAAACGCAGGCTCAATTTCTTATTGTGTTAATAGACAAATGTAAAGAAGCTGAATTTAACCTCGTTGTTAACCTAGTAAACGGATGAAAAGAAGTTCAGTAAGGACCTGCTGTGGATAAATAGCGAATATTAAAATTTATACGGGTAATTGCTGTGTTTCTACCAGATATTCATTCTTCAACTGCCGAATTTTGAACTACCTACTTATAATTATTATTGAAGGGAGTTCTTAACATTTTGATTATTTTATCTCAATCGATTCAGCATTATGCCTCGATTTATTATTCCTATATTGCCAGGAACGTGATCGTTGGATAGTTTAGGAGCTAAAATATAGAATTGAAAAGACATATCAACAGGTGTTGAAGACTAATCTTGACGAGAAGCGGGAGTAAGTAGAGCTACAGTACACGGAGGTTTGTACGTAGTGCTTGAACTAAATTGGTAGGTATCAAGCTAAGTAACTACTCACAGTTTTTCTCAGTTTCTTCACAGCAAATATTGATTCAGATTTTTTTCCTGAAATATGTAGTTACTAGAAGTATGACTAACCAACAGAAGTAGCTATACTGCCGATTTTTCAAATTTGTATGGAAACGGTACGGCCTCCTGTACGTACTAGGTAGAAGAGAGGTAGCTCAATGATTTTCTTTTGTGGAGTCAGAAAATTCATGAGCGTTACTGAAGGGCTCTCCACTTTGAAGCTTGAATATAGTGAGCAAGCAACTGAAAATAATCATAAATTTAAATTCGAAATACTCGATCAGTTGGACAGGAATCAGAATGATGATGAGGCATACACAATTAACATGAGTCCGATGCTTGAAAAATTCTTCCGAAATTAGGAAGAAAACGTTATTCGATGGGAAAAGGCTTACAGTTGAGTTTCGTGCTGTTATAACAGCGTTCTAAATGAACACTTGAGTAGAAAGGGCTTTTGAATATGAGTGACGAAGCAGGAACGTAAACAAATACGGAGGTGATTAACCGGTCGAGTGCAACAGGTGATGGAGAAAGTGGATGTTGTTTCATAATGATGCGGTTGCTGTGTTGTACGAATCGATAAGGTGAGTTCGAATTTCTAAGGTTGGGGATTCATTGATCCAATCAATATCTGAAAAGATTCATACGTTTCCAAGTTACAGTTGCAATTTAAGCAAGAAATATTGAAAAAGTGTTATTTTTGTAACAACTAGTTCAGAAGATATCTCGATAGTTCTCAAATGGTGAGAAACCTTGTATAAATACAGGGTATTTTACCAGTAAGCAGCCTGTTAGATAAAATCGTTACCTACTCATATTTATGCGGTTTGAAAAAATATTTTTGTTATTCAAAGTATTTTTTTAAAAGGATCTCAAAAATTACAATTTATCTACTTCATTTCGTTCTTGCACAAACGTGTGCACAACGCACACCAACTTTGTTTTTTCATCTAGAAACCCGATCCAATTGTATTGCATACTTGGAATCTACGTCAAATTTTATCAAAAAATTACCCCCAATTATAATTAATCTTTACGCGACAACTTGTTATTCAAATCGACACCTCCTGGACGAACATGTGGTTTTCCACGCTGAATCGCGTACAGATGTTCATTTGTTGATATACACAATTTACCTTGGAAAATTCAATGCACAACCAAATATAAAATTTAAGTCGTATTACACATTTGTTTTTCTAAGTTGGTATTGACAGTATCGTTTAATGAACATCACTACTTGATTCATTGAAGAAAACATCCAAAAATCATAACCCACTTGTGACAACTGAGTACCTCCAAAAACTCAACATTTGGCATTTCCCAAATTTTTTGCGCGTAATTACGTTAATTTTTCCGAAGTCTGCAATAAAAAATGGGGCGTTTGCAAGTACATGATACGCAAAATTATTATTAGCGAATTTTCGTGGCAAACAACACTATTGCAATGGCTCTATAACATTTGAACTAAAACTTTTTTTCTTCTTAGAAATCCGTATGATTCATTCAGAAACGATTCCTGTATTTTAACACTTTTTGTATAAAAATATATTTATATGTATGAATAAATAAATATCAAGCATGGTGATACTAAAATTATTAAATAATCAGAGTAAAGATTGACGCAATCAAGATTCTAAGGTCTTCAGCTTGAAAGTGTTGTGTTCATAAAGAATTCAACTGGAGACCGGTTTCGACCACTTATGTCATCCATCCTCAGTCATATAAAAATAAACAAAATTGTTATCTTGATGTCTAAATAATTACTGTGGAAGTATATATGTAAACATAAGTATTACATCATGTGTATATAATGACTGAACAATTCCAAGAATTTTTAATTAATTATATAATTTGAGACAGCACAAAACCAATCATTGTGGGAGAGGGGGGGGGGGGATATTGGGGACACAGAAAATATGTAAGTTTGAGTACACCAATGTAGTAGTTATCGAGAGGGTTATTGCGAAAAACGTGTTACTCTAACAGTTTATATGGTGGTGTGCCATAGTCCTCATTAGCTGGATAGGTTGACAGAGAGAGAATTTTATTGAGATTCTCTTTGGTAGTGTATGTTTTGCTAAGTATTTCGCCTTGTGGCTTCATCAGAGCAGGGCCGTTGGATTGGTGGTGTAGATTATAGTTGAGGTACTCAGTGCAGTTGTTCATATTTGTATGATGGTGTGCCATAGACCTTAGATAGATAGGCTATGAGCAAGAGAATTTAGGGAATTTTTTTAGTATGGGGAGGGAGAGTTTTTTGGGGACATCTTGTATATAATTATTTAGACACTAAGACAACAATTTTGTTTATTTTTACGGTTGTATTATTTATTAGTACAAAACTAAAAAATAAAAATAAAAACAGCCACCACCTAATGAGGACTATAGCAAAGCACCATACAAATATAAACTACTGAACTGAGGCTCGCTGGGATGATATTTACTTCAACCCTAATCTACACTACAAATCCGATGACGTTAATCTACATAGCTCTGATGAGGCCACAAGGTGATATTACGCAAAATATACGCTACTAAAGAGAGGCCTAACAAAATTCTCTCTCTCACAACCTATCCACCTAATGTTACTAACAGTAATACTCACCACAACGTTGACGTGTCAGCTTCAACAGCGCAAACTGTACCTACTAAATTAAAGTGTAGGGATATAAAGGATTATAACGGAAGGGCGGGAGGGTGCAAATGGCGCCGTATGACGTAAGGTAATTTCATACAACATTCATAACCTCAAGAATTGGAGAACGGAATATATTCCCAAGTTCATTGAAGCGTGCCACACAAAAATTTCCAAATTCTTCCTCCCATCAAGGTGACGGGTTTTTTGTATAAAATGGAGTGACTTGAAATCTTCCTAGCGATTAAGAACAAAAGATATTAAAAAATCAAAATTTTAATAAAATAATATATTGGTACAGGTATGTTGATGACGTGATCGCGTTATTTCAGGACACAAGCAACTAACTCAATATTTATGTTTTAAAATTTCCTCAATTCAGTCCATCCTAAAATAGAATCTACAAGCACACTCCAATAACCCCCTGAATTTTCTTGAATCAACTATAGGCATAGGGGGCGGCTTTAAAAGTACGCTTTGTGCTATGTTGAAATAAATAAGAAAAGTCTGGTCGATTTTTTAAAGTTTTCCCCACGTTGGTACTGCAAATATCAATAAATGAACATCATTACGAATTTCAGTACGGAAAAACATCCCAAAACCATGTAGTACATGTGGCAATTGAATATCTTCAAAACTCAGTATTTCACAATTATCGGACTTTTTGAGGGGAACTGCTATTTTTGCAGCAGGATTGCGCCCGTTTGTGCGCACGGAAAAAATCGAGTGACGGGCCATTTCTTCGTGACATTTTACGGAGAATTCAAATCTGCAATAAAAAATGCATTTTTTAAGATCGTTAAAAAAAATATTCAGATTGAAAAAAAAAAACAAATTTTTTTTTAACCCATAAATAACAATTTTAGTAAGGGGGGGGGGACGTTTTTTGTGGACACCCTGTATATATCCAATATAATTATTTAGACATTAAGACAACAATTTTTTTCATTTTTATAGGACTGAGGATGACATTTTTGGTCGAAACCGGTCTTCAGTTGTATTATTTATTATTACGAAACTTAAAAGCACGGGACATCTCAATCTTTATTGCGTCGATCCTTTCTCCGCCGATTATCCACCTTTGCACCATCAGCAAATTTTACTTATTATTTGCAGTGGAAAGAAAAATATTTGACTATTTGGAACGTAATTTACATCTTTTACATCAAAACCTTTTCAATGTTTAACCTGATGTATGAAAATCTCATGAAACAGGTGTATATGGATTTGTGGAGTGAGATGATTCTCATTCCATATCAAATATAATATCCCCTCGAATTGGCCATTTTCATCACTCCTGGCAACCGTTTTGCCACAATATCGGCAATCATAATATTTTTGCCCCTGCTGCGTAGTACAATGAATAATTGTTCCCCCCTGGGATTCATGAATCCCAAGGTTGATTTATAAGGGAGTGTCCCAGCACACTGTGCTTACGTCCTCCCCCCTCCTTGCAAGCAAGGAGAAAAGTTCCCAGTATGGGAGACTGTTCAACCCACAGTCAAGGGCTTCGCAAATGCGAATACCTGTTCGCAAATGGCACTACAGGTGGAGCTGGGCGTTCTAGCTCGCCCTACCAACTGAGCAGGTTGGTACCCGAGTTATTGTCAAGCCGCATAACTCACATGGTGCGTAGTACAATGATATTTTCTTCCAAACATCGAATGAGAAAATGGTGTTTGATATCTATGTGCTTTATTCTCGAATGCTGCGTCGACTTTTTCGCCAAGAACTTAGCTCCTTGATTATCGTTGAAGATGGTAATCCTCCGCAGTGGGGGGAGTGATATTTAATTCCTAAATTATCGTTTTCAGAAATATTGCCTCTTTAGCTGCTTCCACGAATGCCATATATTCTGCTTCAATAGTTGACAGCGCAACTGTTCTCTGCTTTTTACTTTCTAACGTTATCGCAGCACCAGCTAAGATGTGTATCCCGTATATGAGCCTAGACAGGCTCCCTAGTTAGCATCAGCAAGTCCTACCAGTTTTTCTCCTGTCTTCCAGAAAGTTATTCTGAAGTCGATGGTTCCTCTTTTGTGTCGCAGGATCCATTTGATTAATTTAGCAGCTGAAGAGTGTTTTTTTTTTAAATTATTATTATAATTATTATTTTTTAGTAACAGTTGTTAAACTGACTATGGGAATTCCCTGCTTACTCAATATCTGGTTGCTTACGCACTAAGAGATACAACAGAATCCAATTAGTTTTTGCTATGGGAATGTGCTCATTTCTTCCTCCGTTTGTGAGTCAGATTTTTGAAGCTTCGCTCCTGCTTCCAATGGAGTGCTAATGGAGTTTGAGTTGTCTATGCCGAACTGCTTGACGATTTTCACGGTATATCTCTTCTGGCACATAAAAATCGTCCTTTCGGCGAGGTTTTGGATAAATTCAATAGGTACCCAACCCATAACGCCTTAATCTTGGATGATCGTTGTAGACATAGATTGCCATGAATAGTACTTCTTCTCCTCGTTTTGCGTGGTTAAAACACTGGTCTCTACCTAATGGTAATAGCATCATCTCGAGGCATTCGTCCAACTTCTTAAGCCATTGGTGTCCAGCTTGCTTTAGACCATAAAGCGTTTTTTGAGAAAACTAACTGTGCTGCCTTCTTTCGATTTCTTGAACATTATTGTAGTGGTATTTTTCATATCAGCCCCTGTTGTTTTGGTGATTCTTTTTAGTGTTTCATAAAACAATTCGGGGATTCCCATGCGGTTTTTGTAAGTGACCACACAAAAATGCTACGACCGCATCTAATAAATTGATGAATTTCCAAATCATATTCAGCAGATAGAGCCATTAATATTCGATTGGAACTGATGCGTGCAACAGGAGCATAGGTTTCTTCGTAGTCAACACCCTGCCGTCAGTTGAAGGCCTTTATTGTTGCTATGCTGGGGTTTCCCGACTATTTCTATCGTTCCGTTTTCGATGATATAGATACGTATTCTGAG
Source organism: Adelphocoris suturalis (assembly GCA_030762985.1). Taxonomy (NCBI): domain Eukaryota; kingdom Metazoa; phylum Arthropoda; class Insecta; order Hemiptera; family Miridae; genus Adelphocoris; species Adelphocoris suturalis. The sequence goes on from CM061045.1 coordinate 1,355,305, forward strand.
TGAATGGCTTCCTTCCAGCCATCAGCGTCAAAAGAGAGAGTGCATTAGATAAAGAAATATCGGCAATCCATACGAACTCAGCTCCGTCACCTTCATCTGCTCGAGAACATTGTTCATTTAGTAATTTCTTGTTCTGCCAAACGTTATTGCTTACTTGGTCTTCCTTTTCTTCCCTTTCTAATTATTTTCTGTAGACCTTTTCCTCTACGCAAAACAGTGCTCAAAGAAGTACTTGGGACGATTTTTCTCGTAGTTGTAGATGGTTCATAATTCCTTGCAATATTTTCGAATGGTAGCGGAATTTTTAGCTTTTAAATTTTTTGTTCAAGCACTTGTTTATATGACGATTCGTGAGTTTTATTTCAGGTGTTCTCGTTTTTGTATCTAATGATACAGTAATTTTTCCATTTGAATTTTAGTTATATTCTTATTATTGTATGTTGTATGTTCTTTTTTAATTTTTCAAATTTATTGTCTTCGGATCATTTACCCAAAAATTAGACATTTCGTGAAACTATAACTTTTCTTTCGTCTTCTATTCAAACTCTACGTGTATTTGATTGATCAGAGTACCCTATGAAAATACAAGCTTCCTCTAGGTTCAAATTTTCCTTTACTAGGAAGTTTGTTGAGTACATGGGATTGCAACGGAATGTTCCGAATTACGAAACAATTGGTGGTCTTCCTATCCTTATCTCGAACGGAGTTCATTCTCCTATACGGGCGCATCTGTTCCTTATGTGGATAGCTGTAGGGATAACTTTGCCTGTATTAACATACACCTTGCTGTTCTTACTGAAGATTGGGTTTTCCGTTCTGAAACCTCATTTTATTCTGGAGTGTATAGTAAGCAAGACGTCTTGACATTCCCTCCTTTTCGAAATATATATCAAATTCTTGGTTGCAGTATTCGGTGCCATTGCAGGATTGGATGTATTTAATTTTTCTTAAAATCTGTTATTCAACTAAATTTTTATAACTCACGAATTCTGGGAAAAGTTCACTCTTCATCTTCAAAAACCTCACCTCACACTAACCACAATGTTCGTCGATAGATGGGAGAAAATATATCGCCCACGATTTTGACCACACAGGTACATTGGATGCAGGTCAGCTCTCCCGGTTTAGGAGGTTTAACTTGAACCAGCGCTCGGTCCCTATCGAGCCCTCTCTTCGGTGAAAGGCAGACGACGGTGTCAACTCTCCCGCTCTTTCTTCACAAGATCATGTTTGGTTTGGAGTTCAAGGAGTAGTTCCGATGTAGTATCCAGGTCACTCAGTAGCCGTACGGCTAACGGTTTTAACCATTGATGTATATATATCTGCTTAGCCGACTGACTATAGCAAAAGGCGAACCCGAGCCACCATCCCAGAGGAAAACCCAATTCTCTGGGTGGCAAAAGGATGGACACCTTACGTTTCCAGGTTCATTTACGCTAGTTACATATTACTAGATAGATAGATAGGTAAATAATGTATTTTTGAGACATACAGTTCTATATATACATGGATGACTGGCACCGTATGATACAAATAGCTACAAACAACTAACTCGTATTGCGGGTAAACAATTCTGATTGAAATATCACAAATTAATCACAATGCAACTAGTGAGCAAATCAAAACAAATTGTTCGTGTGATAAATTGATGATGCAATGAACGTTTTATTTATTAATTATAACAATATTTTTTCAAATTAATATTAACGTTGCACATCACTATTGTCATTCAAAGAGGCAGAATGATCGTGGGCGACATATTTCTCTGAAGAATTTGATTTGGGGTAGCGCTTTCTGAGTGTCCAAGGCAGTGAATGCGGCCTGGTTATAAGAGTCCATGATTAAGCCGATTATAAAAGGCACGAAATACTCTCTTGCCGAGCGGTATATAGGGCAAGCCACAAATATGTGGTTAGGTTTTCCTCCTCTCCTGAATTGCAGATGGTACATACTTCCAATGGTTTGAACCGAAAGCGGAGTTCATGTACGCTGATCGAAGCACTGTGGATTCCCGAAAGGCGCAGCATTGCGATGATCCCCTTGTGAGAGAACGAAATATTAAGCTCTAGGTAGCTCCGAAAAGCGTTCCCACCGAAAACTAGATGGGTAAATGGTGCTGTAACTGGACTCAGCCAGCCAATCAGTGCCCCATCTGTAAAGGGTGTATCTTACCTTCTCCAGGATTTCCTTAACGCTCCGCTGGAGGTCCCTTGATGAAGATGAGAACCCGAGCCATCATCGCAGAGCTGGGTGGCAAAAGAATGGACACCTTACGTTTCCAGGTTCATTTACACTTGTTACATCTTACTATTAAACCATGGTGGCTATAATGCATTTTATTCATGAACCATTGTTAAAGCTGTTTGGTGGACACTGCTTGGGAACTGAAAAATTTCGCATCCGGAATGCACGTTGCTGGTCAAAAAGACCAATTAATCCAATATAATAATTTCGGAGAAGATTCCCACCACAGTTTGGTTACGCTCATATGTTATACATTCATGAAAGTTCTAATCGCGCAGCACCATCGTATGAGCGCTTTCGTAAAATATCGTAATATGCGACGTATCATGTTAGACTGTTTTGAAATTTGAGCACTTAGACGCAAATTTTGTCTTGTTGTCGACCTTGGGTCGGGAGAGCTGGCACGCAAATCAGTAAGAGTGGTGTCAACTCTCCCGAGGGTAGGATTACTTCGCCGGGAGACCTGACAAACACCCCATCGGAAGAGTTGACACCATAATCGGGAGAACTGACTGCATCCCCATCGGTGTGAATTAGGCATATCAAGTTTCCCCTGTTGAGCTATTTGATTTCTTTGGGAATGATTTTGAGTTAATTTTCCTGTAACGAAAACTGCATGCAGGCAGCTTTCCGGTAAATTGAATATATATATCAGAGGCTTTCTTCTCATTTACAAGTTCATTTAAATCACCCTCATTTAGATGTCCATATCATTGGTGCCACACTTCTATGGATGAAGGGCTATCTTGTTGAATGTATATTACTCTTGTTGAACATGTTTGGGTTTTTCTAAGACCACGTCTGTTGAACCTTCAGATAGTCCACAGAAGTATAAATTGTAGGATCTTCTTGCTTTCACTGTGAGTTTGCCAGATTCGTTTCTGATAACAGCATAACCCCTCTTGATTGTCACTGACTTTCCTGTGACTGCAATCTTATTGACCAATATCAGATTGACACAGAGCACAGGAACAAATAGAGTATTATCGAAATTCACGGTTCTGTTGCAAGGACGATTCATGATTTGACTTTGCAAGGACTCTCAACGATCCTTTGATTTTCGTGGCCGAGTCATTAGCTAAATTCACTTTCCACACTTTATTTAATCAAACGAACTGAATTTATTTATGTCATCGCACATATGGGAACTGTAGCAACTGTCGAGGCAGTATCGATTTCCCAAAGTGTTTAATGCGAGTTGTCAGCTAATTTAAATGTTGATTCTTCTATGTTATTCGTAGAATAATTTCGGTCTTGATTTCTGTTTTTGAAATACCTAAGACTCTGGAGACTTTTGATTTTTTTGTTTACATTATTTATATACGTGGTTTTGGTAGGCTGTCATTATTATTTAGTTGCTAAGATTGCTTTTTGTTCAAAGCAACCATAGCTTCCATAGAAATTTTGTGTATTCTGTTTTGGAATCGGATGGTTCAATTATTTTTATTATTAACTTTTTGGGTGCTGGAAATTCACCCCTGGTGTCGATTGCACACGATAATTTTCATAAGATTGTTAATAGTTATTTAGTTTGACATCTATGCCGCTGAGCTTGTCAACTATATCAAAGAAATTCGCGAGAAATTCTGTAACGTCTTCGTCTTCTTTCGTTTTATATATCATGAGTTGCTTCAGCAAAAGTTCAAAGCAAAGTACAGTAAAGTACCCTTTCTTGTGAAATGGCTAGGATTATATCCGCCCGCGCTTGTTGGACTGTGAGTTCCCAATTTTCACTTTGATCATCTGAGGGCTTCCAGATTTTCCCGAAAAAGTATCCGTATGCATCGTTTTTGACGAGCAATGCCTCCGAGACGCCAAGGGTCGTAATCGCCGCGTCTTAAAGTCTCTATCTTCATATTATTATTCTCCTTGTCCCTCGCAATTGGAGTGACACGGCTCTTATTGCCGAATACTGCACTTTTACCCTCACTCATTTGAGAACCAGGGAGGAGGGCTAATAATACATAATGGTTCATCAATATTACCCCCTCCAATCACCCCCTCAAATGATGAAATTGAGAATCCTGACAAACTATCAAAAAGTATACTGAATAAATAATGGAACAAAATAAGAATCACGAAAATCGGCAGAGATTTGCAGCTTGGGCAGCACTTGACAAAGTTTGTAATTATCCCCTCCACACTTATCCCTTTTTTACACTTTACTCCCTCCATTGCCTCTCTTCCATCTTTAAAAATTTCGGAGATTTTCCGCACAACTAGACTAGAATTGAGATCGACCAAAGAAAGAAACGGGAAAATCGGTTGAGAATTGTGGTCTGGACAGGAAAAAATTTGTGTCAAACATTTTTTTTCTTTTTTTTTTCTGTGAAAAAAACCCCAGGTTTACCCGACGCCGGCTCTAAATATAAGGGAAGTTGCAGAAGGAAGAGGAGGAAGAGTGGAATAACAGGAAGTGCCCCCATAGAATGACCTTTTTATTTACCTTCTACCAACTCATGCAGTGCAGCAGCGAACTCTGCAGATGAGCTGGGTTTTGGAGCAGTTGGTGTTGCTTGGTCGCACCTCAACAACTGCTGCTTGACAAAGTCCAGGTCAGCAGCCATGCGGGCGACCTCCCAGGTCGAGCCCCTAAGGGCAAGCAGGCGCTGGCGGGGTAAGGAAGGGACGCTGGCCGAGAGAGAGACAATACCGAGCCCACCGGCCTTGACCTGTGTATGGATGTAGGCACTTGGGACACCAGGTGGGAAGCCTAGCCAAGAGCGCACAGCAGAGTGAACTTCACGGTCTAACTCAAGCAGCCTCCCCGCAGTAAGCCTGCCAAAGTCTAACTCATGGGTTAGCTTTGGCAGTAAGTACATGCAAAGGAGGCGCAGCTTCTGCTGTGACTTCAATGGAGCCTTGGTGACACAAGCTAATTCTCCACCAAAGTCCACATGGCCTGCGGCTATAGTGGCCACACCCATGACGTCGACCCCAAGGTACTGCCAGACCTCCAACACGGATCGGGCGGGGATAGGTGTCTGCCCTAAGACAAAGCACTCCTCATCCACCACATTCACCTTATGCCCGACAGGACCAAGGAAACCGACCCACACTTAGATGGGTTAACCACCAAACCACTCCTGGCTAGCTCCTCAGCAGAGGCGTTGAGGGCGATTTGTAAGCCCTCACGGGTTTCTGCAAGTGAGATGACATCATTGGCAAAAGCCAATGCACCTACTCACACCCCAGTGGTAAGATCGAACCCTATTTCAGCCAGCAGCTTACCCAAGGCCGTATCCACAACCAGGTTGAAGAGGAGTGGCGACAGAGGAGGATCCCCCTCCCCCCAATGACCACATCCACTGACATCTTGCCTCCTGCCTCGAGGGCCGTCACATCTCCATGGTACAGACAAGCAGAATACTGAATTAATCGAACTGGTGCCCTGACACCACGAAGGCAATATGGCTTTCAATGTCAAAGGTCTTAGCAACGTCGAGAGCGGCAAGGTGGAGCTGCCGTTTCTTGATACGGGCCAGCAAAATGACAGTTTGGAGAACTGTTAGGTTCTCCTCTGTGCCATCCGCTGGGCGAAATGCTCTCTGGACATTACCAATGACACCAGCCATTTGGAAGCGAGATACCAGAATCTTTTGAAAGTGGCGGAAAACTACCGATGATTTAGATATCGGACGATAGCCTCCAGGCCCACTTCCTCCTTTCTTTGGAATAACATGGTCCGGGCACGGGTCAATGCTTTCAGGGGTCTTCCTGATGGCAGTAACAGGTTGAGATTGAGCAGCTTCACATTCTCTGGTGCTTTATTCCAGCATCTGGCAGAAATGCCATCAGGTAGAGCAGAGGTAGTGTTTTTGACATGGCACTTACGTGCCTCGTCATGGAGCACCGGCATGCACATAATGCTGCGTAAGGAACCCCTGGTGGAAGCTGGGGGTACCACCGGTTCACCAGGGTTGTGGCTGGGAGCCCTCAAGAGTGGCTCCCGAATTCCACAAACTCCTCGAGAGAAGGCAAAACTTTTCCATCCCCAGCTCCCTCCAGTACCCCTGCAGCTGCACGAGCCAGATACTTCCTCCACAACTTCTGGATCCGCTGGTATTCCCACCTCCTTGCTTGCTTAGCTGCTGTGCGACCTCGACGGAGCACCAATGCAGGAGGATTTCCTCCCTACTGCCTCGCCACGGTCGCTCTCTTAACCTGTGGTCAGATCCTCTGTACATAAGCCGCGACCTCATCTTCCAAGCCAACAGACCCATCAACAGCCGGCCTCGCCAATTCCTACATGAAAGGAACACACACACACAGATATACCTTTGGTTTTTTTCACGGATTCTGTCTTAGAATGGGCTGAAACGGATTTGTATGCGGATATTTTTTTCTCATGTTCGGATATTTTTTTCTCGTGTTCGGGTTGTTCTCTACCCCCCTGTATCAATTCCAATAGGCGCCCCTCTTATTAACAAAGCCTTGCCGATAAGACATAGCTTCAGAGGGAAGTCCTAAAAAATACAATTGATAAATGGGTTTGCACAATAAATGTACAAATTGTAGTACTCACATGTGTACGGGGGAAGGCTAGCCTCTGGGTTCAGGGGCGGTGGATGTTTTGATGGATTTATTACACTTCGGGATAAGATATTTACCTAAGTTGAAATTGATTAGTTGATTCAATAGTTATTGATATTTTTCATTTCAATAGCAACATTACCATGAGTGTGAATGAGAAACGGTATGAACATAGAATCCTATAATTTCCAGTGCACCCTGTAGTGCACCTCTTTAATTTGCTCTATAAATTCGAAAAACAGGCCTATGCCAAGCGACGTAGTGCGTCCTGCAAATGTATCAAATCGAGAAAATATAGGAAACTGCAACAGCATAATCTGACTGGAAATTGTAACATGTTGAAATCAGCCATTTTTGTGTTTTTGCAGTTGACCTTGAGTTTCATCGTTTTAGGCATTTTTAACCATACCAAGAAAACGGTGTGTAACTCTTTTTTTCCCCCTTGCATGAAACTACTTTTAGATAGTTCGTGTACGTAACTAACCCCTTTTCTTCCTAAATTTTTGAACAGCTTAGATCCTGTGACTCTCCAAAGTTTGATGCTTTCTGTGGGGCATTCCTGATGTTAATCCGTGTTTACCTGTTTCTTCTAATTAGGCTTTAATTAAGCTAAGTAGGCTTTACGCTAATTATGCTCGTTCCTTTGTTAGTTCCTCGTGCATTCGTCCATCGTAAATCCTCGCTCAGGGAAGTTTGCAGTGGTGCTAAAGTTACACGTGGTTATGATGGTCCATCTCTGAATGCTGTTCAACGTTGAAGGCTCCAAAAAAACTATTCTCATCTGTCATTTTGATCTTTGTGCTGATGAATCTAGCAGACATGCAGCAAGATTCAACCAAAATCTTGACGTGGCACTAGATAAAATTAAGGTATTTATTTCAGTTATGATAGTAACAGGATATCTCTCCACAACATATATGAGAATGCACCGGGAGCAACAGAGCGATACTTTCAATAAAATGGTCTCTGTCAGCACGGGGAGAAATTTTTTTCTCTCTAGAATACCTGGAATACAGGAATACCTCCACCTTTGTGATAACTTGCAGATTGGTGTGAAATTTGACAAATTCTCAATTTGTCCATATTTCAATCTGATGAGAAGAAATTTTGAAGAGAATTTCATGGTTGCATATATCTTCTGTGGATGAACCCGTATTATGGCAGCCAGAAAAGCAAGCAAGATATCAAAAGTAAACCCATTTGGTTTGGTTACAAGCTATGGGCAATAACAAACCGGGATGGCTATCGAGTTTCGTTTGAATTTGAACCGTACCAAGGGGCTTAAACATCTCGCCACCCACCACAAGAAGGATTTGGTTTAGGTGCAGCTGTAGTGCTTGAATATTAATAACCTGCTAACGAATGCCCTTACAGTGAATACGTTGACAATTTTTACTTTTACCGGAATGCCCGCTTTGCCAGAACTGAAAGCTGACGGGTTCGGCCTGACTGGTACAATTAGAAAGAATTGAATTGAAAAGTATCCAGTCGATTCTGTGGCCGATCTCAAGAAATCGAGATTTGGACATTTTCAGCTAGATGCAGCGAGGGGCATTTTCAGCTATGCACGCAGAAAACGACAATGTATCATCAATTCATCAAGTTTTTCGATTGACCTTGTGTGGTAAGCCATCTCACTAAATCTGATGGGTTGTAAAAATAAAACAAAACCTTTAGATTACCACTTATATAAGTGGTATAAGTAATATATAACTGTATATATAATAGGTATATATAATATACAGCTTATATAACTGATATAAGTGGTAATCTAAAGGTTTTGTTTTATTTTTACAACCCATCAGATTTAGTGACAATGTATCAGATAGAACGACAACCATAGTTGTTACCCTATCTTCCAACAGTCATGGAGCATCTCGAGTCATCGGAGTTAAACGGATTGGTTAAAAGATGGAACAACAATGGAAGGGGTGGATAGATTTTATGGAAATTTCGCATCTTTGAGGTGCTCCTGTAAAGATAAGAAATGGTGGTGCCACTTATCTATTTTTGAGAAAGATTTAGTCTTTAAAAATGGATGGCAAATTATGCGGAAGGTCAGTCCACAATCTGAGCCCGCAATGTTTCGTCTGTGTCCCCTGCTCTGACACAATACTCGAGCAACTCGGAAGCTTCTTCAGGCCTTGAAATCGTTTCCTGAGAGCAATGAAGATGCAGGGTGTGCCACAAAAACGCAAAAAATGTTGCAAACCTGTGGTGCGGGCATACGCATCCACTGCTTCTATAGATTTCACGAATCCACTCGCGTATGAAATTGTTCCCATACCTAGTAAATTATTTATTACTTTACAAGTGTTCGTAAATCCCAAGGTTGGTCGACTATGTGGTGCGGTGTGGTCGAAATTTTGTTTTGATTTGAACTGCTTGCTGTTGGAGAGCATGCCTGAGGTAGTGAATCGCAGTGCACTTTCCAGGGTGTGGTAATAGGTAATATATCTTTAGCCCACCCCTGCAGAACAATCAGAAAAAAATTATTTTAACTTATTTAGGCTCTAAATGATGGAGAACTGGTGGGATTTCGGAAATTCCTCTTCTAGTTTGCTTATGGGTTGGCTATCCCTTAATAACCTACGACGTTCGATCGTCTATCTCAATAGAAGCTGAATAAAATTCCCTTTTGAAGAAATGAAGTTTCGTATAACTCGACTTGGTACCTACCTATATACGGACTAGTGAAGCGTAGTAAGGTGTTTTATTTAATTTCAATAATTTCCTTTCGTTGGGTGTCCATGTCTGTGTAGTTACATAATATAAAATAATGTACAATAGGCTCCATTTAATAACTATCAATAGACCAGTGATCAGCGCAGAAAAGCTCTCTTATTCAATAATTAATCAAATCAAGTCAAATTTATTGACAATGAGAAAAAAAAGTTAGAAAATATAGGTTGTTTAAAAAAATGGCTTTTACGATATTTGTTTAGTGCAAAAGAACATTAACGAAGTCAGATAATAGATATAAAATAAATAGGTACTACTATAGAAAATGAACAGTCCGAAAAGAGCTCGAAATGCAAATATTGGTCAATATATTGGTCCCTATAGATTAAAAGCTGTCAAGCTGTCCAGGAAACCAAGAGTGCTCATGTTCTACAACAACAAAATTTGAATATGTGCTTACAAATTTTAATCATACATAAAAGATGAAATGGGTCAAGGATGGATTGATAAGTGCATTAACATAATTACGTAGACAATTAGCATACTTAACTTCAGGGAAAGTGGAAATTCACCAATACCTCATAATTATTGGTCTACATCCAACAAAAATTTATGAAATGCACTTTTAAAAGTTATTTGGGAACAAGCGGATGGACTTCGCAATCGCATTAGATTTGGAATCGTCATGTACAATGATGGAGCAAGTTAAGAAAACTGATGACAGTAAAAGCTGGTAGAGGGCCGGGGGATTAGAGGTTCTTAAAAAATTCTTAGAACGTTCAACCGACTCAAAACCCAGAATACAGAAATAATTAATCTTTGTGTAATACTTTGCTTAGTTATAGCACTGTTATGAGACTGTTAAAAGAAACCAAAAAGATTGCTTGTTAGGTTGATGCACGAATGGTTCTTTTTTTCAATAGTTCGGTTTCAGGGATTTCGCATATTGAATGATAAGTGGTTCATTTTCCTCACGGTTGAGTGTTGTCATAATCTCACCCAGATCAAAAACAATAGGACTCCCAACTGCTAACAAACGACCTAAAAACTAGCAATGAGCTTGAAGAAAGAAAGAAACAAAGTTAAGTCGATAGCAAAAATAGTAGCCGATTTGGACAAGGAAAGGATGAGAAGAACCAATCAGAGAGATTCTGTTTTTGGTGACCTCCCAACCAATGGATGCGTATGATGAAAGGATCGAACTTGAATACAACTCACATCAAAAGAGAAATGATGAGCAATGATCATTAGAAAAAAAAGCTGCTTTTCAGCTTGGTGCGATGACAAGCTGAGTGAATAAAAGAACAAAAAAGAAATTCGTTTTGGAGCATCAACAAACTAAATCCGTGGAAGAAACAGCACGCCTGTATGTGTTACTCTCAACGTATGCATGCATGGGATCAAATATAATCCAGGCAGCCCAGGCCTCAACTTCCTGACGATTAGCGGGGATTTCTTCTTTTTTTTCTCTCTCTTCTTTCTTACTTTTTTCTCCGGTCTCGAAAAATCAGTATGCGGAGGGGGGTGCTCAGGCCACATGTGTTGACCGATTTACTTGTTTTTCCGTTGTACACTTTCATCCAATGCTTATTTAGAATTGGAAAGTATTCATGGGAGACAAACCACAATTCATAGGGTGTACTCTGCTTCTTGGTTTACCTACTGTATCTCAAGCTTTTTTTTTAATTTTTTTTTTTTTTTTTTTTTTCACTTTCAGGGAAGTATGTTTGTTTTTCGTCAAAAGCAAAGTTCCCGTGATGCATGCTTGCATTGCTCAACAACGTTTTTCTTCGCATCTAATGATAACATATATGGCATTACTGGAAACGAATGAATATAAAAAAAATGCCATGGAATGATGTGTAAGGTCAGGAACGCAACCAAGGAACATAGAAGTCGCTGGGAAAGAATAAAACATTGCCAAAAAAGCTAGCATTATCAGTTGTAATCAAGATTTAGAATTCTCGTGCCACCCACGATATGTCATTTCAGTCCACTACGAATTTATTTCTTTAAGATAACATTATTTTGGATTCAACATCCTACTGAAACTCGGAAACGCAAGATTATATGCAGATATTGACTGGATGTAATGCTTGACCTTCAGAAATAAAATACCTAAATCTGATTAATACGTATCCGAAAATTCTTTTAAAGACCTCTTTTAGTAGACTCTTGTCTACTAAACAAAACTGAAAACTGAATTTGCAGTAGATTCAGCTGCAATCCGCGCAATATGCTTCGATCAGTAAAAGTTTTCAGTACACCACGTCTTATTTGAAGGACACAATTAGATAAAAATTATTACATACTCGTAGATTGGCTCTAAAAACAGTACACTAAATATTTTGAGAATTATTTTAAAATTCACATCAAGAGTAAACAGTAAATATATATATATATATATATATATATATATATATATATATATATATATATATATATATATATAGAATATATATATATACATATATATACCTTTATATATATATATATATATATTTTTTTTTCTTCCATTTTTTAAAAATCTATGAAACTTTCCTGGCAGAATGTGTTCACTAAGTTTCACTTCAATATGGACATGTCACTGACCACTATAGACTTATCAATGACAGTCGCTTAATTGATATTTTCTTTACATGAATGAGAACTGAGTTCATTAAATAATGAATGTTCGTAAGGAATCGTTAGCATCATTCATTGATCTAGTACCTAGGTGGTGTTTCTTTACAGAGTTTTCAGACATTCGGACTAAGAAAAACGAGGAATTATAATAAACAGTACCAAATTAAAGTGTACACATTTAGTTTTGTTACATCCAACCTATTAATTGTCAGTCACTATCAACTGGCATTAACTTCACAATGTAGATTGTTCGATACTACTTGTTAGAATCATACAGACATTATCCAACTGTAGATGTTCACATTTATCGTCATTGTTATTAAAAGCCTGTAAGTTTGGAGTAGGTAGGTACGTACCTTGAACGGCGGTTAGTGGGGCAGAATAGATGACGATGAGAACAAACATGACGTCCAGCAGCATTCCCATAATCTTCAGATACACAGAGGGATTCACATGACAAGGGTGATTCACTCAACGAGACACCCCTACGGGAGAGTCTTGAATGACAGCGTGGTTTCGCGTAAGTCAGCACGATCACGATGCGTGGTCTATTAACCTCCCGGTACTCGCGAAACCAAAACGCGAACTGACTGGTGGCGGCGGGAGGCAGGAAAGCGGACATGCGCCACCTCCGGCTCAACGGTCCTTTTCGTATATCCTACGTTGCCAAGCCACCCCAGGCCCAGCCGTTTCCCTAGCTCTCCCCGAAAACAGTGGCCTACCCCAAAATCCTTTGGATCCTTTCCCTACTCCCCTATCCCTTTTCACATTTCCACCAAATGTCGAGTAAATAACGTTTCCATTCCCTGCAAGTACTTTTAAACAGAGTTATGCAATTTTACAGAGTCGGAGGATGACTTCAACGGTCCTGTAAAACCCAATTTACACACATTACCGGTATAAGTAGAAGTGATGGGACTCTTTTCTCATGAAGGTAATGTTCTTCTTTGGTATGCAGCGCGGTAGAGCAAATAAGGGTTTATATTTATATCTTTAAGAGTGTTTATATTAATTTTTCAATGATATTATTCACTGCTTCCACACATAGTTTATACCAACCGATATAATTTAAGGTAAAAATAATAAGGTACCTACTTATCATATACTTATTAAAGTAGGCAGCAGCTTCCTGACGTATATTTATTGGAAAACCCTTCTCAATTCGCGTTTCAAACCAAATATTTAGTTCTTCAGTCCTTCAATAAAATACAGTTAAATATGTCCTCGAATGAAGTTTAATCCAGCAAGTCAGTGTATAACCCTAAATTCTATAACGCAATACAATCCTACAACACAACACCAATACCTCTGCAAAATTATTTCGTTTTATAGAAATCATGAGAACAAGATTTTTCGTAATTTTTTGTAAATACTGTGAGTTTCATTGAAAATATTCTCATAGCAAATATTACGTATGCGTTAAACGTGCGCCTTTGCGCACTGCCTTTTAATTGAATATTCGGAATCTTTAAGAAGTAAAAAACAAAAAAATAACCTACCACCAGAATTCAAGAGTGATAGAGATTTTACGAGCGCATTTGCGCGGAAAATGTGCGCAAAATGCCAAACTCCGAGTAATGGAAATATTCAATGCCGTATGTGATACATGATTTTGAAATGTTTTTCACTCTGAGTTACCTAAACACGTAGGCATCTTCATTGATATTCGCACAACTTCGAAAAACACTGAAAAACGTACCAGAAGTGCACTTTTCCTTATTCATTTCTTTACAGTAAAAGCGTGATATACTTTATTTTTCGATGTTCTTTTAACTTGATATTGCGAATTAAAAAAAATTCACGACGACGATATTGCGTGCAAAAATACCCTGAAATCCCACGTGGCAAATAAATGTCACCATAACTCGATATTTTGTGTTTTGTCCCCTTTTTGGGTGTAATTGCACTCGATTTATCACACTCAAAAATTCTAGTGTTGAGTCATTTTTCTATGAAGGTTCATATACATTTCCAATAAGTAATACCAAGTCCACCAAGTCGGGTGTCTACCAAGTTGGGTGGGCAGTACGTATTCATCACATATTGCAACATGGACGTATAGAATTAGTTGAAGAACAAAGTACGAGTCAAAATGATTGATAAGTCGATGTTATAAGAAAATAATGTTTGCGCATACGCAATGACTACTGTTAATCCAACGATAATGAAATTTATAGGGGAACGTCTAGGAGCTAGACTGCACAATCCTTTCATAAAGGAAAGAAAAAAGTTTCATAAAAATCGGTCCATTAGTTTCGAAATTTTGTCTGTATCGATCGATTTTAGTTTAGCGCATGCGCTATAGTTATTACTCCACCAATCACGATATAATTTGTAGGGAATTTTTCTGAAACATATACCCATCTACTCCCCGAATTTGAACGAAATCGGACCAATGGATGATAAGAAAGACGTTATGAGGAATACACGTTTGCTCATGCGCACAAACTACTGTTCATTCGACAACATTGAAAATTATCGAGGATCGTCTTGGAGCTAACCCACATTCCCTCAAAATTTTATCGGAATCGAACTGAAACTTGGTATAGCTTTGGGCGCGACAAGGATTGAGCACAGACAGACAGACATCAGAAAGACAGGCACGGAACCAATATTGATCAGCATGTTCTGAAACGGAAATAGCAAGTGGAAATTTTGATTTTGGAGGACAACAATTTTTTCGACTTCGGTCACGAACACAAAGCTTCTCTGCCTTCGGTTGTGAGAATGGAAAATGGAGGTTCTCGTTTGAAAAATAAATAAATAAATAGAAATGAAAAATTAGTGGGCATTGTATATGTTTCTGTACATGCGCAAAAATGTTTAATTTTAAATTTATGCTAAAAATTAAGGGGGTTATTCTAACTAGTTTACTAATGAAAATTACCTAAGCCCAGAGGATCAAGAGGAAGCAATTTAATCTGCCCAAAAACTCATTATAGGAACATGCCCGATACGTGGCTCAGGCGCCAATACCAAGGACATCATAGTTTTACGTATCAGAGAAATACCTTGATACCTGTCTGTCTCCCATCCAGTAATGGGATTTCTAATATGAGAAGCTCGTAGGAGGGCGCAGAATAGTATATCAAACCGCACTCCTCCAGTCTTGAAGTTGTTACTAAGTTTCTGCTAGTCCCTCTACTCAACTCATCTCTTAGGGAAACAACCCCTTTCCTTTTGTTACCACCACATGTGTGTACCCAACATAGATGTTGTACATACGAGGTAGTTCAACAGGCGATAAGTGTTTGTTGAAAACAAGAATTGCCAAATTGGATGTGGGACACACCCTTTTCGTACCCACATAAGAAGATTGCATCGATCCTGGAAAAGTGTTGAGAAAAAGGATTAAGGAGAATAGAGATGAATATGTTTATTCACAACTAGCTGTGCCTGCTCGGTTTACTTACTCGTCCAAGACCTCAATGAAGATCAATGTGTATTATCATAAATACTTCTTACTAATGCTGTCAGTACTGCCACGAAAATATGAACCTACAATTATACTCAACCACTCCCACAGTGGATGAATAGAAACAAAACTAGCCACAGAGCTCACTCTGCTTATTACAGTGGTTCCTCAAGCTGCAATTTTACTTAACCACACCCAGAGAGGATCCACTCAATAGTTCAGCATCTCAAGTTTATTAGGAAACAACATTAGCAACAGAGCTCACTCAGCTGATTAGATTAGTTTCTGAAGTTGTAATTAAACGCTACCACACCAAGAGAAGCCCAGTTCCAAAGTTCAACACCTTAAGTTGAATACGAAAAAAACTTGAAGTCACGAGAGTGGTTCCAGTTTGAAAATGCGATTGGACACTGAAACAGTGTTGGGTGGATAAAACGTTCGTGCATGCGTGGGGACTACCATTGATCAGCCAGCAATGAAATACATAAGTGTCCATTTGGAGTCCATCCTACTGATTCCCCAGGAATTGACATCAAAATTGGGTGCAAAGAACAGTACTTTTATCCCTGTGCAACCCAACTGGAGACACAGGGACGGTAGTAGGGCGTTAAAAGATAAAATCACAGTTTCTGTAATACGAATGAACGTCTGAAGAACTGATCCTTAGAAGCTTAACAAAATTTGTTTGCTCAGAAATGAAGAGTTCAGGATGCTGAAAGGAGACACAAGAGTTCCTCAATAAAGTGATTCATCCAAAATGGAAAGTTTGTAAGACGGAAATAGAAAATAAAGTAAGTTATCGGGCATAAAGTAATAGTGCAGTTATGCTAGGCTCGACAAATCCTCAAAAATGTGAGTTCAGTGATGAGTTTTACGAGTATATACAGTAATTCATTAGATATATGTAAAAATATAGTTATATTGGGTTCATAGGCTCGTTCGTTCATGTTATAATCATAAATAATAGTTAATAGTGGGTTCATAGAAAAGTACCTAACAAGAGTTTATTTACATGATGAAAATAAAAGTTTGCTGCAATGTATTGTACGAACTGTAACAAATGCTAACAGGTGCGTAACAAGAAGAATATTAGATGCGTTATCGCTATAAAACGGTATATGTCCTAAATACTGAATAGCTCTAAGAATTTCTTTCAAACCTCCGTTATGTACTACATGTGCAAAAAATAACGCAATCAAAGATCTAGCGATGTACAAACAGCTGATATTTTGTGAGATCTCGTCTGAAAATCCCTTGGCATCGTATTTAGAGAACCTTTTTTAGCCGTACTGTCAACTAAGCTCTACTATACAATTATTCCTATACATTTACGTTGAAGGGAGGCAACCTCACTTTGACTACTATTTTATGGTTATGTCAAATAACCTCATCTCTACTAAAAATAGTTTTGTTAAAGCGGAGGTAACCAATTGCAAAGAATATTATATTGAAACATTTTGGTATTTATTTTTAATTACCTGCACAGAAAACAACTTTAAGTTTGTGTTTAGTTGGAGTGTTTTTTTATCTTGTCCAATTCAACATTGAATTTATAGTTTAAATCTACATTTACCTCTTTTATTTATTTTTCTAACCAATAATTCTAAACATATACCTAATCCATATAGATTTTGGAACTGTAAAATATAACGAATCTTATGTCCGTAATCAATTTCTTTGATTCCACACATTGCTAATTCTGCCCCTTCTTCCAGCTGTTCCAGGCGACGACACTCTCTTGGAATAAATTTGCCTTTTATTTCTTACGTGCCAAGGGCGGATGCTTGCTCAACCTCGACCTCGTTGTAAGGAAAATCTTCTGGTTGTTTCCAAGTATCTGTTAGTAGTTTAAGATGCTCTATCTTGGCAAAAGAATGTGTATTAAAACTGGTTATTCCATTTGTTATAAATGTAAAAATTATTTCTTCTGTTGCTAAATGCACAATGTCTATAGACCGTTGTTGGAGGTAAAAACAAATACCTCTTTTGTTAGAGTTTGCCTATCATTGTAGTCCTCCATTAGCCGCGATTTGTACTTTCCTTTAAATAAATACACACTTGTATTCCCATCTATTTCTGCTAGTATTCCAACAACGGCATTTTGCTTTAGTGTTAACGGTAAATACGGAAACCTGGTACCTAGTCTGCATGTGTATCTAAATTCTTCCATGTCTTGTTAAAATATGCGAACATCCTCTCTCTTGTCTCTCTAATAATTTTCTCTTTCTTCCGCATTTTTTCGTATTCCTCTTTTAAGGAATCAATATGATCCATTTATTCCAATTTTCTCCGTTTTAATTCGATTTCTTCCAGTTACAGTTTTTGTAAGGTTGCAGCCTGTTGCTAACATACGTTCTCTTCCTTAAAATCTGCGGAATAATATTTCTCGTTTGAACCAGTCCATAGTTCTCGAGGAATTTCAAATCTCTCGTCTTTACAAATTTTAGAGAAGGCAGTACCTACTATATTTCGAGAAGAAATCTTGCCCCTGTTGATGTAGCATTTATGAATCACATTAACATTTTTTCCATTAGCAAAATCTTCCACAATCTCCAAGTAATTTACAGTTGAATAGATAAAACAAAATGCAGAAAGAACGTAGTTAATTATATTCTTGTTGCTGTCTTGGTCGCTTGGTAAATTTTTTATTTTTATTTTATTATATTATTATATTTAGTGGCTTAAGGCGCACCTCAACCATAAGAGTCATTAGCGGCATTGAAAAGGTTTCCAAAGGGACGCTGCAAGTGGCACGATTCCAAAGGGAGCCATGCTACCCTCCACCACCAAAAGGAGTGCCATCGCGGACTCCACTGGAAAATCGGAGGAAGATAAAATAAGGGGTACAGTGATGACCTCTATTTAGCCCCTAGAACGGATAAAAAACCTCAAAAATAAAATAATACAATTAAGACTAGATCTAGAATAGGCTAATAACTAAATATATGTTACTATATATAATCGCCAAAGTGAAATAAAACTATGACTAGATTGCACAAAAATATATCACAGATCAGACATCACAATTCGTAGTAGAGCTCAGCGGCTCTCAGGTACGACAACAGAAATTGGACCTTGTCTGGTCCAGATAAAACATAAACCCACTGAGGGGGCCGATGATGGACTCGGAGGTCCATGAGGTACGGGCAGTCCTCCAGGAAGTGGCGGATGGACAGATCACCCCTACACCTTCAGCAAACAACATCTCGAGCTCCTGCGCTAAGCACGTGTCTGTGAGTAAGGCGGGTATGGCCAGTGGCAACCCGGTTGACCACTATTCGGTCCCTCCTTGGAAGTTGGGTTACGAATAAGGCACAAGTTCTGAAGGACACCACGCAGACCAGTGACTTCACCCTACCATTGCTCATGCCATATGGAATTTGCTTTATGTGGCATGTAGGAGATTTTTATAGGAGTATAGGAAGCATATCAATGGAGTTATCACCAATGACTCTCCTCGCAAGGGCATCAGCACAATCGTTACCATGAATACCCACTTGGCTTGGCACCCACATGAAAGTTATGGTTGAGCCCGATGTTGAGACTTGGTGTTGTGATACATGTAGGCTTTGTATTAGAGGATCATCAGAATATGTATCCCTAATCGCCTCGATGGTATTTTGTGAATCGCAAAAGATCACATAATCCCCAACTCCCAACAACTGGCAGTGTCGAACAGCCAGTATCACTGCCCATAGTTCTGCTGTGAACACAGACGCGACAGGTGGTAAGCGTCAAGTGACTTGGAAGTTGGGGCTGTATAGAGCAAGGCCAACACCATCAGGTGTCTTTGAGCTGTCGGTGAACAGGAGAGTGTGTCCAGCATATCGCTAGATGGCTTCATTGTAACGACATTTGAAGATGAGTGGGGGGTGTATCTCCGTTGACCCCAACCTTCATGACTTGCATACCAGACAAGGTCCATGGTGGGGCAGGGGGCAGGTAGCTTGGTAAAGTAAGTTGTCCTCCGGTTAACTTCCTCGTGTTACAGTTTCTCTAATGGACATATAGTTTATTGTAAAAGAACATTTATACACTACACAGCAACTGTTTTGGAGACTGTCAGCTAATTTCGTCCACGTTTTAGTGATGGTAGCAGAGTAAAACGGGGCATCCTGGAAATAAAGTTTGCTGTCATCCAGGAGCATTGCACAGTAGTTCAGAGTACGGTTGACGCTAGCGTTGTAGATCGCGTCTCAAACCTTGTAATGCCATGCTCCTTACCTACGTCTGTCTTAATCTAAAGACTGTACAGTTGACAAAATCCACAATGTGATTGCCAATTTGTTTGTCAACGCCAGGACTTTTCATCTGGCAAACGAACTTGTAAATATTTTACTCTTGCACCAGTAGAAGTAATCCAAGTCCAATCTAAGTAAGTAAATCAAATCCAATTTATCCCTACAAACTTATCGTTGTTAACAATAAATTGCATTGCAGTCTTCTTTATAACGTTCATCTTGGTAACGAAAGGTATGGTTCTGTGCTAAATACTCACACATCTCTTGTTTGCGCAAAATATCTACAAAATCCTGTTTAATGCAATTTCCTACGATGATTACTGATAAACGCTCCACAGATATCCTTTTTTACGAAGTTCTTCCCCTGTTCGCGATCCAAACTGTCGGTTATTTTAACCGACATTATATTCTCGCAGAATGGTTTTGTTATTAGATTTAATGGTTTCATATCGACACTACACAGCATCTCTTCTCCTTGCTAATAATTAATATTTCCAATTTCTGTTACGTAGTTGTTCTTGTGGCAATACTATTCCAAGGTTATATAGAATAACCTCATGTCTGCAAAAATAGTTTTGATGGAAGGGAGGTAACAAATTACAAAGAAAATTATTTTAAAACAGTTCTTTATTTATTTTTAATTACCTGCACAGGAAACAACTCTAAGTTTGTGTTTGGTTAGAGTGTTTTTATCTTGTCCGATTCAACATTAAATTTATAGCTTAAATCTACATTTAACTATTTTATTTCTTCTTCTAACCATAAATAAATTCGAATCATACAATTCATCTAGATTTCGGAACTGTAGAATATAACGCATCTTATGTCTGTAACAAATTGTGTTGATTTCACACACTACTAACTCTATCCCTTCTTCCAGCTCTTCCTGCCAACGACACTCTCTTGGAATAACTTTGACTATTATTTCTTGCATGTTAAGGGCGGATGCTTGATCCACTTCGTCCTGTTTCTAAGGGAAATCTTCTGGTTTTTTCCAAGCATCGTGCTTCTGTAATTTACATATTGATATTTCCCCTCGGCATTGTATCTAAAGGACCTTTTTTAGCCGTAATGTAAACAAAGCTCTACTATACAACTATTCCAATACCTTTGAGTTGAAAGGAGGCAACCCCCGCAACCAGATGCAGTCGTACGGTAGCTACCCCACCAGTTGAAGGGATGGAGGGGGGAGGGGGGGGCTGTCTGTCGTGCACAACAAATATCAAATCGGAGGATTTACATATCAAATTGACTGGTTTTCATATCAATTATGAGGTTTCCTCATCGAATAGAAGTTTTACACCTCGTTCTCGATTACCTGGCTGTCCTCATCAACCTTGAGCATTGAATAATAATGGGTTTGGGCTCACGGTGAATCGAAATTGCACTTCCTTGTTGCTCTTGAACCTGCCTCAACCTTGAGCCAACGCTCTCTCTCTCTCTCTCTCTCTCTCTCTCTCTCTCTCTCTCTCTCTCTCTCTCTCTCTCTCTCTCTGTCTCTGCTTCCGAAATTGTAACTGTCGTCATATTGTTGTACCTTAAAGGGCTCGTAAAGGGCTAACGGAACATCACCTCACAAGAACTCTCTATACCCAAACGTTGAACGGTAATTTTACACGGAAATTCAGGGCTATGTCCAATTTTTAATTTTACCCCCCCCCCCCCCCTTCATTTCACGCATGCTAAGGGCGGATGCTTGCTCCACTTTGTCCGGGTTGTAGAAAATCTTCTGGTTTTTCCCCAAGCGTCATGCTCCTGTAATTTATATATTGATATGTCTCCTTGGCATAATATTTAAATGGCTCTTTTTTAGCCGTACTGTCAACTAAATTCTACTATACCACTGTTACTATATCTATACGTTGAAGGGCTGGATTTTTCAATCGATTTTTAGGGCTATACCCAATTTTTAATTCTATCCCGACCCTACTTCCCCTTACCTTTACCATTATATAGAACATTTTCGCTAACTCATAGAAATGAAAGGCACGAGTTAACCTTTTGTTTTCATCAATCTTTTTCCTCCTGAATCGCTATCGTAATTTTAAAAACTGACATTCATTAATTCATGTAAGATGACCGGTCTCGATAATGTTCCTTGGCACCGTATTTAAAGAGCCTTTTTATAACCGAACTGTCAACTAAGACCTACTATACATCTGCTCCTAGACCTTTATGTCGGAGGACTGAATTTATCAATCAATTTTTAAGGAGTATATCCAATTTTAAATTTTACCTCACCATACTCCCCCCTCCTCACCTATTGCAAAGTTCTGCTCAAATTTTCGAGGCAATCTCTCATCCGCGTGTTTTCAATCATTTCGCTATCCTGTATACAGCCCCCTTCACCTATTACCCCTCCCCCTCAATTTCAAATCCTTCCCTAGGTTACCCTAATTTTTGGACCGCTTCCAAATTGAAATTTCGTCGGTGAAGAAGGTCATCCTTTATAAAACTGCGCAAGACTCGAATAATTTTGTTTTCAGTTCCCATAATATCATGTAAGATGGGGATCTTAACATCGCTGCGTGGTTGGAGAGGTTAGGGATACCCATACTCCGCCCTCCTTTCTTATGGGTCCGACCCTTCTAAATTTTCGAGGCGATCTCCTCTCTTGACCTACTAGATCGTCCTACGAACTCATCTCTCTTTATCCCCCCTTCAAATTTTGCTCCCTCCCCTCTACTGCGAAGCTCTCCCGAGCCACCCCTAATTGTCGGACCGGCCTAATTTTTTTCTACACAGATAAAGAAGAGCATGCTCTATCTAACACCCGAGCTTTAGCTCATTCCAAGGGCTCGAAGGATGAAAGTCGTCATTCCTACCTATTTACCCCTCGTCTACCAGCCCTTGCCATCTGCCATGTTGTTCGATTTTCTGGGCTGGTATCGAGACGTCTCCGTTTCTGCACGTTCGAATATTTAAATACCTACCTGGGGCTATAACGGCAATTTCCTTCTCTAAATTAAAGGGCTAAATTTCAACTTCCCCGCTTTTTTCCATCCTTACCTATCCCTCCATCCTTACCCAAATTTCGAGGCTATCTCTAAATTTATCCTCCTATAACATTTCCCCCACTCGTTCGCTCTTGAATATAAATTTTTACAAAATTACAAATTTTACCCCCTCCTCCTTATTGCGACCCAGCGCCTCCAAATTTCGGGCGAACCCTTTTCCGATCCTCCCCTACCCAACCTTCCACTCACCCGGTTCCTATCTACCCTCCTTCCCTACCTCAATCTACCGTTATGTAATAACACACTTTTCTAAGCCCTCCCTTAATTGTCGGACAGGGCCAATTTTTCGTCTACCCAGATAAAGAAGGGAGTCCTCTAATCAAATTCCGAATTTCAGCCCTTTTGAAGGGCTCGAAGGGTCAATATTTCCTCTGGATACTAATATATTTTGCATTCAATCATTTAGACTAGTACTTTGTTCTTCAACTAACTCGACCCAACTAACGTCCATGTTACAATATGTGAGGAAGCTATACTGCCCACCCAACTTGGCAGACATTTTTATTCGTTTTGAGGTTTAGGGGGTCTATCTTAATCAAATAAAGTGAATTAAAAAAAAAGAAGTGTTAATCGTACAGCATGACCTCATGAGCAAGTCATTTTTTAATTCAAATTCAAGTCAGGCTGCAAGTTCATATCAACGAAAAGGTTGTTCAATTACAGGACCTTTATGACATACTCGGGCCTTCTGGAAAACCAAAACCTCACGATCTATGGCAGAAGGGAGCAGATTTTTCATGAAAATTTTGTTCAGTGAGTGCTGTGTTGTGTCCCTGTGGATCTTGTGCGTCAAAAGTGTTACGTTCGTAAATATCTAATCGGCTCCGTATCGGCTACCACCTTATCCCGTAACCCCACCAACTACCTACCTCCGTAATCACCTTATCGATTACCAGCCGGCCGGTGGCGGGATTCTCTTATCGCTTATTTGAAGTCCAAGTCCAGGCTGTCTTCCTTGGGTCGACAAGGAAATCTCTGTTCATCAGGATTTGTAGAGCCTCCAATCTTCGCCAGTTGCAAAATATCTTCCGATAGAGTTTTACTTCGTTGTGAGGTATCATATTCCCTATATGATGTTTATATTGCTCATAAACTGGGATTGTAATAAACCATATAACTGACTATTACCTGTTATTCATTCGAGCATTACTGATACAATTCTGTCATTGTGTATCAAGGCGATTTCTTTGTTCTTTGTTGAAATACTTCGTAGCGCGTACTTGTGCACAATAATACCTACTCAAAAGTTCCTTTCTTGAAATTTAATTTACATTAGGTACCGTTAATAATTATTTAATGCTTTCTTGGGTTACCTGCTCACAGTGGATTGCACTTTTCATTTGAATATTGTATGCAGCTTTATGGAAAACATAAGTAGTGTGCTACTGTTGAGGAATTTTGGAGGCTATCTATACTGTACCAATACTTGAAATTTCGGAACCTCACGATTTGGTAAAACTAGTGTCAGTGTTACCCTTATCCTCCTTTCCGTAGCCAGTGAGACGTACTTCTGGGTGCTAATTAATAATTTTCCCTTGTTGTAGGGGTTCTTTAACCTACCTATCTTCTTCTTTACGTTTGGGAGGTTCTCGGTCATTTCTCGGAGCTGCCTTATACTTACCTTAATTGTCTCCTCATCATAAGAGAGGAGACATTAATAGTCTCCTCACCATAATTGTCAGTCGCACCGAAAAATAGTCGAATATAATTGTTGAGCTGGTTAAGCTCCCTCCCTTTCCCCATAGTATGTAAGCTATAGTTAAGATTAGTCGATAAGTCCCTCCTTCCCCGAAATGTTAGGCGACGGCGAGTCTTAAGAATTGGGAAGATTAGATTTAAAAAAAAAAAAGAGGCATTCCACTTAGCTACCTGCCTAACCCCTGAGGAAGTGTAAATCTTTTGATTAAAATTTCCAGGATTTTGGATAAGATATTTATTTACAGTATAGTAGGTACTAGTCAAATTATTAATTTTAGATTATTGTCCTTCCGTACAGTAGATGCACAACAGTAACTAAAAAATTATAAAATAAAGTACAACAAATTTAAAAATTGCATAAGTTCACAATTAAAAGGAGAATTATATATATGTAGATATCACTTTCACGTGAATCTATTCATTTTAAAACAACCCAAGGTGTTCCGATTCTTCGCCGAACGAAAAGAATTGGTGGTGCCCTATTATTAAAGCTTAGTTTTTTTTTTTTTTTTTTTTTTTCGTTTTTTTTTTCCAACACATTTTCCTAGAAAAGGGGGTATTACAGCCGTTGACACGGCGGCACTTGGGGGTGGGGAATTTTCTTTGCGTTTCATAGGGCGTACAACACGATTGCAATACATTGATTTTCCGATTTCTTATGGACAAAAGTTTGTGTTCACTACTCCTCCGAAATCACTGGTCCGATTTAAACCAAATTTCAATATGATATATTACCATGTCGGAACTTGTGAATCGCTGACTTGGATGATGATCAGATGAACACGAGCCGTAATATCAATCATAATGATGGAAAAATCGTGCTCGAATCTCTCCTATTTACCGTAGAACGTCAAAATTTGATCGGGAGCCTCTCTGGGAAAACAAGAGACCATCATAGTGAGGAGAGCCATCATGATCAGCTGAAGGAGCTAAAATCTCTCCTGTTCACCGTAGGGCGTTGAAAATTGATAGGGAGCATTTCTGGCATAACAAGAGACAAATGACCTTACAAGCTTCATCCTGATCAGCTGATTGTGCTAAAAGTTATGTCGTCTGTCTGATTACAACGAAATTTGATAGGAGGCCTCTCTACGACATCAAGGGACGAATGAAATTACGGGCTTTACCCAGAGCTCCAGCTGATCTATTCGAAAAGTTGGTTCTGCTTACGCAAACTGCGTGAGTTTTTTTAAAATGCATTTGTTTATTTATAACAAGTCGAACTCATATTCGCTGTAGCGACCCGGCTAGTGCGGAAATAGCGTCATAAAAGGCTTTAAATAGTTTAAAATATTATATTTTTAATGTGTATCACACATCGTTCTAGTGACTGATCATCCACTGTCGAAGAAATGTTGCTAATAAGTTGTATTACTTGGCGCAATAAATATAAAATTTAAAAAAAGATGACATTTGTGCTAGCAAAAGGTTATGTAGTTCTAATTTTTTATATGTTGTTAGGACCCATACCAACACTAATATACCAAAAAATCAACCCCGAATATTTTCTTTTTTTTTAACCAAAAACCACCTAATTTTCGCACTTTTTTTCAGTTTTTGTTTTAAAACAAAAAAAGCATGTGACGATAATTAACTCTGTATAAGCTTTTATGACTGAAAAAAATTGCTACGATTTGTGATCAGAACGAGGTTTCAAGCAGTTACAGAGTTACAGCTTGTTAAAAAATGGGCATTTTCCCCAGAAAGTGGAAAAATATGGAAATTGTGATTTTTATTGTGTATTATCGTCTAAAATACTTATTCCACGCAAAATACCGTATAATATGAACTTTTCCTATTCTACTAGCTTTCATTACAGACCAGACCTGTACCTGTAGGCTAAGCGATTCTCTGAAAAAAGGCTGATACCTGAAAAAAGTAGCAGGGGAGAAATTCAAGTTAAATATTCATACTTGCTGTTTAAGAGTGCCCATAGTACCCCCATATAGGTACCCTAGTTAACACTGAGTTTCTATTGAGCTTGTTGTTTTCGCTGATTGTTAACTAAGGTACGTTATTATTCTAATTAGTATTGAACTACCATACACCCACAGACACTCACACTTTCCTCTTCTTTGATGGTCCCAGGCTGGGAGGTGGTGGATGATCTTTGGCTGGTGTTATTGTTGGCAGTTACATTGGATCTTCCTTGTCTTCAGAGCTGTCTACCTCAATAGGCCTTTCTGCATGATCAGCCATCACTCCTCTCTCATCATTCATCTCATCTCACTCATATCTTCCTTGGTGATGGCGGTTAGACCTTGTTAGGTAACATTCCACCTCCAGTCGGTCGGATTCAAATTAATTCCCAGCCACTTCTGCACCTGATAGAAACACATGGTAGCGTGATGGCAAGCAGCGTCTTCTATGCGGGCGGCAATCTGGCTAGATTGATATTTGCCAAAGAGACAACCACCTTATATCTTAAGAAGTTTAGGAAACCCTTTCTCATATCCTCCCCATAGAGGGCGATGAAACAATTGACTCCTGCCTCTCTCATAGCATGAGAAATAGAGTCTGACTGGAGAAATGTTAACAATTATGAGAATGTAGATAATGTAATTACTTATGTCATATAGGAACCTTAGTTAAAAATCTTATATATTGAAAAAATGTATGAAATCTTATGGCAGTTAGTACGGCTGTTCCATCCCGCCTATTTCCTTCATTTTTTTTCTGAATGAAAGTTATTTATGCATGGATTGGTCATCAAGCGTTGGAAATCAGATAACTCAAATTTGATATCTCAGGTACTAATTGAGATACATTGTTCGTTTTGGTCATCGAACACTCAGTGAATCATGCCCTTTCATTTGATTGGTTTTCAACATAATTGGTTGAATTTGAAAGGAATTATGTGTAGAACACCTGTTAGCTTACAATTATTGTGAAAGTGTGTCTAAAAACGTGGTTATATGAAAAAAGAAAGGGTGGCCCCCTTCGTTTGAAGAGGGGGATTTTCGCAATGGTTTACCGCGATGGGCGCTTTGTCAGAATAAATCTCGCCAAGGAGGTGGACAGTATAAATCTGCCAAGGAGGTGGGCAGTATAAATCTCGCCAATGTGGTGGGCAGTATGAATCTCGCCAATGGGGTGGGCAGTATAAATCGGATTATTATTAAACAGTATTATTAGATACTGATTGCTGTCAGAGCGTAATGGTCGGCCAGTCAGGCCGAAATGGGCCCCCAAGTCAGTTTTTATTTAATAAACCCCTAAACAACAAGTGTGAAGAGCTTTTCACCCCTTCGACTTTTTCCAGGTATCAACAATTTTTTTCAAAGAACCGCCAGTCTGGTCACAAATGAAAGCTAAGAGAATGCATGTTCATATCATATGGCATTTCGTGTGAGATTAGTACTTCAGTCGATAGTACGCAATAAAAATCGCAATTTTCAGAATTTTCCACTTTCTGGGGGAAATGCCCTTTTTTAACAAGCTTTAACTCTGTAACTGCTTGAAACCTCGTTCTGGTATCAAATTGTAGCAAATTTATTCAGTTATAAACGTTTGTATTACATTTATTATCATCAGACACTTTTTTTCTGGGTTTGTGGCAAGAACCCAAATAAGTGCACACATTTTTTTGGATTTCGGTTTAAAAAAAAATGAACAACCTTTTCGAGGTTCATTTTTTGGTATATTAGTTTATATAGCATTTCCAAGACAAATTCAACCTTTTCCAAGTCAAATTCAACCTTATCCAACTCAAATTCAACCTTTTCCAAAACAAATTCAACCTTTTCCAAGCAAAATTCAACCTTTTCACCATTATTAGGGAAATGACGAAAAATACGCACAATCCCTAAATGTAGTACCAAATGCTTGTCTGTGATTGGGGACTGGGCTGAAAACAATACTCCAAACGCAGTAGGTAGGTACCTATACATAAAACAAAATCATGTTTTATTAAAAAAGAAATTAACAAAAAACCGTATTCGCCTACCCTCAACCCGGTGGAACATGCTTTCTCGAAAATAAAAACCGCTGCTCGTGGTATTCTGAGTGAGCCACGCCAAACTCATGATCTGTGCGATGTGATTCCACGGGCTGTGTCATCAATTACAGCTACAGATCGTACTAACTATTTTATGGATATGATGCTCCTGCTCCCTCGAGCGTCAGTGGACAGCCTCTCCACTGATGTCATATTTTTTGTCAATTTATTACAAGTACCTACTCGTATTTCACAAAAGTACCTACCTCAACATTTTTTTAAGTGAAAAAAAAAAATCGAAGATAGACTTTCTACAAGTTAGATTTTTAATTTTAAGATTTTTAAAATATTAATTATGTAAAGAAGAGAGAAGAGAAGAAATGTTGATTTTTTTAAATGATATTTTTTATTGATTTCTCTTTTAATAAAACATGATTTTGTTTTATGTATAGGTACCTACCTACTGCGTTTGGAGTATTGTTTTCAGCCCAGTCCTCAATCACAGACAAGCATTTGGTACTACATTTAGGGCTTGTGCGTATTTTTCGTCATTTCCCTAATAATGGTGAAAAGGTTGAATTTGACTTGGAAAAGGTTGAATTTGTTTTGGAAAAGGTTGAATTTGTTTTGGAAAAGGTTCAATTTGAGTTGGAAAAGGTTGAATTTGACTTGCAAAAGGTTGAATTTGAGTTGGAAAAGGTTGGATTTGACTTGGAAAAGGTTGAATTTGACTTGGAAAAGGTTGAATTTGACTTGAAAATGCTATATATAACATAATAATTCCACATTTACGTGGAACTAGAGCACGCCATTATGTTCAGAAAGTGCTAACCTACCTTGGTTCTGTGGAGAATCCAAAATCTGAAATGAATCATGTATGATTATAGATGATTAAGTTAATTATAAAGTTTAAAAAACTCGGAACGACGAACAAACAAAAGGAATAATTATTACTGACATCCAACGTCGTCGAAGATTCTCCAAGACCGGCTGGGTCACCGGAATTATGTTAGATGATATAACAATGCGTCTAACAATCAATTGCAAACACTATCGAAAAGCTGAAAAACGTGCCCCAAGCGCTAAAACTAGGAAGAGGTCACTCGAGACGTGGTACGCGATTAAAGGCCGAGAAGTTGATAAAACTGTAGCTTTCCCCAGACCGTACACCGTAGAAGTCCCACGAGATATCCTATCCTTTCGGAAGGCTGGCCAACATGTTACGTGCACTATCAAATTTTGTAATCAATGGAAGAGCTTCACGTAGTTACGAAACAAGAGAACTATTCGCAAAAGCAAATCGCTGCACATGCACCAACTGACTGGCCAATTATTGTGTTTTCGTTCATTTTCACTTCGTAAATCTTGACCGAAAGCCCGACACTATCATCTGAAACCTTTCGTAGTGCAAGGTTTTGAAGACGGACGTGATGTGATGAATAAGTGTTATTCATTTTTTTTTTTTTTTTTAATATTAACTATATACATTATTATATTAATAATATATATTATTAATATGAATATTGTTATTATGAATATATATATTAATATATTATTATTGATTGAATTAATATTATTAAGGTAGGTATATTACAAGAATTTTACCGATACGCATGATCAGAAACTTCATTTAATCCGGAAATGATGAATTTCGTATGGGTTACCAAGATAGCTACTCTCTCATTGTTCGGGGTAGGCAGCAGAAACGAAAGTTGGTAAGCCCACGCCCTTTCCGACGAATGGTGTATGTTCTACAATTTATATCAACCATCCGCTACACCCTTGGTGCCTCCAGCATGAAAGCTGATGCCCTATCACGTCCTTTGTCGCATCTCTTCGAAATCATAAATTTCCTCTCGTAAGAACCGCTCTGGATGGCAGAACCCTGTCTACGACACTGCTCTTTACAAACTCACTGACATGGGACAACTGTGGTCCTCTGGTCTCAAACTCTGGTGCGATTCAACGACAGAGCCATCTTGCCCTTACAATCTCGAGTTTTTTAGGTTGATTTTTTTCAAATACTATCACTCTCTATATTATCCAGGAATTCGAGCCTCGCGTGACATAGTCACTTCGAAAGTATTCTGGCCTAAGATGAAACGAATATTCGCAACTGGGTAATCGGTGTGACAATGAACTAATTGTTCTTGTCGAGAAATGAATATGAAATGACCTTATATCACTATTTTATTACCTCGAATGGAGAAGGGATCATGATTTGCTTCACAGAGTTTATTTATTTATTTATTTATTTATTTATTAATTACTCAAACGGGCGAACCCAATTACATAGGGAAAATAATCAATCAGTTACACTTAATCTAGTGCGATGGAAAAATTACAAAATTAATATGAGTTTGGTCTTAATAAAAAAAGAAATAAAGTTATATTAATACAGGTGAACTCATAATAATTACTCACAAATGCACCGTTTTATGGTAGATATAGGAGTCGTGAAAATGACAATATCGGGATTTGTCTGGAGGAGAAAATTCACATTGTGTAATAGTCTGGAGAGTGGTCGATGATACGATGATCTGTGGGCGAAAAGTCAATCGAGAAAAGTGCACAATTTCTACAAGTTTTTTGAGTTTCGGTTGTTAGGACTGAACGGGCATCTAATATAGTAGGGATTCCATGTACATATTTGATTGTTAAATTAGTTTCGCCACGGTCTATTCTCTCCTTGAGAACCTTTCGCAAATCGGCAAGGTATCTACGTTGCGCAGTAGTTTTATCTGAAGTAGCCATTAGTAGCGGAGGATTATGTTCACGACACTTCATCAAGATCGTTGTGGCGGTAACGGAGCTGTCGAATTCCACCTTAAGAGGACGGCATTTATCTTCAGAACGAACCCCGAGACGAGAAACAAGCCTCATCAAGACCGCGAGACCAGGAGACAACTGCTCGATGGTCTGCTTCAGGAGCTTTAGATCGTGCTCCATTGCAGTAATCTTATCAGACACTCTAGGTTCGGGAATATTAAAAACTATAACGTTAGAGGATCTCCTACGCCTATCCTCCATTTCAGCCACGGCTGATTCAATGGCATGCCCGGATGGAGTTTGGTCTTAATAAAAAAAGAAATAAAGTTATATTAATACAGGTGAACTCATAATAATTACTCACAAATGCACCGTTTTATGGTAGATATAGGAGTCGTGAAAATGACAATATCGGGATTTGTCTGGAGGAGAAAATTCACATTGTGTAATAGTCTGGAGAGTGGTCGATGATACGATGATCTGTGGGCGAAAAGTCAATCGAGAAAAGTGCACAATTTCTACAAGTTTTTTGAGTTTCGGTTGTTAGGACTGAACGGGCATCTAATATAGTAGGGATTCCATGTACATATTTGATTGTTAAATTAGTTTCGCCACGGTCTATTCTCTCCTTGAGAACCTTTCGCAAATCGGCAAGGTATCTACGTTGCGCAGTAGTTTTATCTGAAGTAGCCATTAGTAGCGGAGGATTATGTTCACGACACTTCATCAAGATCGTTGTGGCGGTAACGGAGCTGTCGAATTCCACCTTAAGAGGACGGCATTTATCTTCAGAACGAACCCCGAGACGAGAAACACGCCTCATCAAGACCGCGAGACCAGGAGACAACTGCTCGATGGTCTGCTTCAGGAGCTTTAGATCGTGCTCCATTGCAGTAATCTTATCAGACACTCTAGGTTCGGGAATATTAAAAACTATAACGTTAGAGGATCTCCTACGCCTATCCTCCATTTCAGCCACGGCTGATTCAATGGCATGCCCGGATGGCAAAGTTTCGGAAGCCTGAATGGGTGATTCGACAGACTAACCTCCAGGGCCTCCAGTCGCTCGACCAAGTTCGCCCCCATCAAGAGGTCCATATCCGCCTGCAAGTTGTCGACCCTGGCTGACAATTGATCGCAATTTGCAATGCACAAATCTATCTTGGATTCTACCCCAGAGAGCTTATTCATTATCTCATCTTGCGAATTAGTTATTTTGGAATTGTCTGCCTTCATCTGCACTATCACCTGTGTAATCAAAGCTTTTATATCGGCGTTAGGGTCGGCCACTGAAGCCTCAGCACTTACCACGGGCACAATAGTACCACGATCGACGGACACATCCTGATCCCGCCTCAGTTCTCCCTGAGTACTTTTTTGTTTGTCGTCTTTGGAGACCGCAGATTTAGATATTCTGCATTGAGAACACTTCCAAGCGTTGATAGTAACCTGGTCGAGTCTACGAAAATTAGCCTCAAGCATAGGAATACATCCAAAATGAAAGACCCCGCTACAAGTGGAACACTTAATTGAATCGGCTGCAATGATCAGCTCAGAACACTTCACACACTTCATCGAGATTGAGGCGGGAATTCGCACCGTTTGTTGACAAGACGCTACGATTGACAAGCCTGTCAAGTGCGACAGAAAACCGTAGAAATGAGAATGTGAGAACCCGGGGGATGGGGGAAGGTATGATCTGCGCAGATAGGTGAATGACAGCGGCAAGCGCACGTAAGGCCACGCCTATTGAGCTGATAAGAGAAAGGCGGGTTCCAAACTCAATAGAAACGACCAAGTAGGTTCCGAGAAAAATAGGAGAGCTTCCACTAATCGGATTATTTACGGGAAATGGTAACAGGTAACTGACCAATAGATAGTTTTGAACGCTACACAATCGAGGAAACACGCACCTGCGAATAAGGTTATCGATTTGACTTCACTAGACCGGACTTTTCAGACTTTAGAGACGGACACAAACTTCGCTAGACAACTGTCAACTGGCAACTGGGAGTTAAGCCACTTGTATGTTTTTATTCGAGGAAATAATTATGAATTGCTCCATGAAGAATTCTAAGGAGAGTCTGATTAAATCGAAAGTCGTTAAGGTTAGATTAACTCTTCAATTAATAATTACAGACACCTCTACACCACTGGCCTGACTGCAGGTTCCCCTCCAACTACTACGGAACCATTCGAATGTATTTAAAAAAGCCGGAGATTCACAAGGAGCAGGGGGGGGGGGGGGTTGTGCCTTCTACAGCTTTAATGTCATCAAGAAATTTGAAAGAACAGTCACCCTTCGCCTAAATAGTTCACGTGTCACTGTTTCCCTCTCTTGGGTGAAACCAGCTACTCACATTTGACCAGTTCAATCCTTGGTTGAATCATTCCAGGTCATGCATGCCAAGCTGAGACCAAGAGGTACAAGCATCTATTCCTGCAAAAATTTTAATCATCATCATCATCACTGATCCAAATTATCTCCCATTGGCAATCGACCCGGACTGTGCACTGGTGAACATTAAATAAAATCTTATACCACTATACCCAACTTCCCATCATGATCATGAGGGCCCCCCAGATGTCGGTGACCTTTTAGGATTTTTGAATTCAACAGCTTCTACTCAGTAACACAGCTTACCTATCCTATTCCCAACTTTTATGCTACGGACGTCTAGCCAATAGAGCCCTGTGACGCTCAGTGTCTATGACATCAAAAACCATTTTTGCCACCCACTTTTTGCCTCTGCCATGTTGCCATTATGTCCCAACTTAAAACTTCAAACATCAACCTTGGGCTTCTGGTCTGCCCCCTCAACAGCTCAAACGCTCCAGCCAATCATACAACTTTCCCGCTTCATTACTTCTACTGTTGATGTGTTCTTCACGTTCCAATGGTTGCATCAGTAGGTACCTTCATCTCGTCTGTTCACTTCTATTTTAATATGTTTATATATATATATATATATATATATATATATATATATATATATATATATATATATATATATATATATATATATATATATATATCCTGCGGAAGAATGGCGTCCACCCCTCCGGTTGAGAGAAATTCGGACCAAAATACACAATAACAATGATATCGAGGCCCTGGCGGAAGAGCTGGAAAGCGCGCTACTCGCCTCATACAACAATCACACCCTGACAACAACTGGGCCCTCGCCAATCCAGGTTTCCTGGTGGAATACGGAACTAGAAGCTGTCAAACGTGAAGCTGGCAAACTGTACAACAGAGCCAAAAAGACCGGCTATTGGGATGATTACAAGAACAAATTAGCTGAATATAGGAAACTTATTAGAATAGCAAAAAGGGAAGCATGGAGGAGGTTCTGCGAAGAGGTAGAAAGTGCCTCTGAATGCGCCAGACTCCAGCGAATCCTTGCTAAAGATCCTATCAATCCAATTGGAACACTTGTGAAACCAAATGGAGAATATACCTCAACAGCTGGGGACACTCTGGCACTCATGCTGGAGACCCACTTCCCTGGCTGTTCAGTAATAAATGCTCTAGGTACAGACTCTGACCCACCAGCCCGCACTAATGGCGGGAAATCCTCTCCCTTAGACTGGAAGGTGGCAAAGAGTGTAGTCACCAAAGAGCGAGTGATGTGGGCCATCAACTCATTTGACCCCTATAAATCACCTGGCCCGGACGGCATCATCCCGAAACTTCTACAAGAGGGGGGGGACAATGTCGTTAGGATACTAGGTGCTCTCTTTAGGGCGAGCCTGGCAACAGGCACGATCCCCAGAAGATGGTGTCAAGCAAGGGTCATATTTTTGCCAAAGCCAGGGAAACCTTGGTACAACCAGGCAAAAGCATTTAGACCCATCTGTCTGACATCCTTCAATTTGAAGGCGTTGGAAAAACTTGTAGATAGACACTTGAGGGAAACCTCCTTAATAGAGAGGCCCATTCACCCCAACCAATTTGCCTATCAACAAGGCAAATCCTGTGAAGCTGCATTGCACCACCTAGTCACCAGGGTGGAAACTGTGCTGGCTGACAAGGAATTTGCAATAGGAATATTTTTGGACATAGAGGGGGCTTTTGATTCAACCTCAGTAACCTCCATTATAAGGGCTACTCAAAGGCATAACATAAACAACACCATATGTAGGTGGATACAAACTATGCTTACGAGTAGAACGGTAAATGCTGAGCTCCTTGGGGAATCAGTGGAGGTGTCTGTGGCGAGGGGCTGCCCGCAGGGGGGGGGGGGGGGTACTATCCCCACTGTTGTGGAACCTCGTTGTGGACTCTTTACTTGAACGACTCAACACACTCGGTTTTTACGCTCAAGGCTATGCCGATGATGTGGTCATCCTGATTAGGGGACCATTCGTTGGAGTAGTCTCAGATCTGGCTCAGTCAGCTCTGAAAGTGGTGGAAGACTGGTGTGGCACTGAGGGCCTAAATGTAAACCCCAGCAAAACCACACTTGTAACCTTCACCAGAAAAAGAAATTTGAGGGGCCTTTCAGAACCTCTTCTCTTTAATTCAAGGGTGCCCTTTCAACGTGAGGTCAAATATCTGGGCGTATACCTGGATACAAAACTCACCTGGAATAAACACCTAGGATACATTGCAAACAGATGCAAAGGAGCCCTCATGTGCGCTAAGCGTACATGTGGGAAGGTATGGGGGCTACAACCGCGGATGGTCCTGTGGATTTACACCGCCATTGTTAGACCCATAATAACGTACTGTTGCGTTGTATGGTGGCACAAGGCAGGTCAGGTGGGAGCCCGACAAACTCTCACCAGCATCCAGCGTCTGGCCTGTCTAACCATCACTGGAGCAATGCATGGTACACCCACAGCAACCATGGAGGTTCTACTGGGTCTACCCCCAGTGGATATCTTCATAAAAGGAGAGGCCATGATGGCCTCCCTGAGGCTGAAATGGAATGGCTCTTGGCGGACAACTCCTCACCGAGGTCATACCAACATATTGGAACTGATACAAGAACCACTACTCGACATGGTGGCCGATATCATGCCCAAAACTCTCTCCCAACCCCATCTCTACACGTCAATCATTACAAGAGAGGGGCTATGGGAGAACATATGCTGCCCCAATGACATCATCTGGTTCACAGATGGGTCAAAAATGGAAGCAGGAACTGGCGCAGGAATACATGGGGCCAAACCCAGGTGGAACACTTCGTTTCCACTTGGGCAACACACCTCTGTATTCCAGGCAGAAATTGTGGCAATCGAGGCAGCAGCTGCGGAGAGTCTTAGGAGGGGGCATAAAAATGCCCACGTCCGCATCCTTTCTGACAGTCAAGCGTCGATAAAAGCACTAACGGCTCCAACCATCTCGTCCCGAGTGGTATGGTGCGGCATGCAAACCCTCAACAACCTAGCCAAACACAACCGGGTTCGCCTGGAGTGGGTGCCGGGGCATAGAGGCATTATTGGCAACGAAAAGGCTGACGAGCTCGCGAGAAGGGGCTCCCAAACCCCATTCGTAGGGCCTGAGCCAGCAGTCGGCTTACCAAAAACCACCTTCAGAAAAACCATCAACACGTGGGTCAACCAACAAACCGCTAAAAGATGGGTCAATATTGAAGGACACACCCACAGTAAACTTATGGTGGCTGAACTCAACACCAAAATTACTGAGGGGCTACTTAGGAAAAACCGTAGGGAACTAAAAACACTGGTTAGCCTCATAACCGGTTTCGCACCCCTACGATTTCACCTACATCGCATAGGGGTCACACAAAACTCATCCCTGTGCAGACTATTTGAGGAGACTGACGAAACGGCATCCCACATAATCTTCGAGTGCCCTGCACTCACCCATCGCTGAATTGAGCTCTTTGGGGCCCAAACCCCGATGAGCTCCATTCCGAGTGAACAATTAATCAAGAGCCTACCACCCCTTATCAGGGGGCTGAGTCTCCTTGATTAAACAAAAAACTCTCAGGAAAGTACAATAAGCCAACAGGCTTCCGTGCTGGGGGCTCAAAACCCCCGCCCTGAGAGTTTTTCTCTACATCTACATCTACATCTGCATCCACCCCTCAAAAACGTCATACAATCTGGCGTCCAGTCAAAACGACATCCATATATGGACGCCGTTTTGACATTGGCTCTATGTCGACGTAAAATTCATTGATTATTATAGAGTTTTTGTTCTTCCCGTAGGTACAATTTTCCCCCATCAACGATAGAGCAGCATCTAGAGCAAGCAACTGCAGATGCTAGCTTTTTGCGTATTTCCACACGTATGTACACGAATAACCAAATGCTATCGTCGTCGCCGCTATCGTCTCTTTAGTATTTCAATGTCAACGATTCTCTAGAATTCGAGATCGAGTAGAAAAAGATTGAATTCATTCTACATGTACCTACACTTTGCTTTATCAGCTATCTTCACAGGCATGGAATAGCTAGGTTCGAGCTCAGACCAACGACCTAAGAAAAACAATTGCATTCACCAACGCCCATATCTCGTTGAATACATTGGTTCTGGTCTGATCACCGAAGTTGAGCAACGTCGGGCTTGGTTAGTACTTGGATGGGTGGCTGTCCGAGAGTGCCACAATTTCGGCATCTTTTCTATTTGTTTGTCCCATCATTCAATTTTTCATATTTTTACATCACGTTTACTTATCAGGCCTCGTGGAATAGTTCCTTTTGAGTGCCTTCCCTGCTTTATCAAATCGTCGTTTCCGTGATCTGAGTGGACACGTATCACAAATTCTACAACCAACCCACTCAATTTGTTACTGAACTGACAACAGCTTTTATATAAAATCGTATTATTTAAACACAAACCTACTCGTTGTCTGAATCTTTATGTTGGCATATCTCTTTGTCGTACGAAATGTACATGCTGATGCCTACAAATAACAGGTACCTACTTTAAAATCGGAAAAGTATCGACAACTACATTCACTCCCAAGTAGGTGAACAGGATATCTGGCTGTTGGACGATGTAGGTACCTACATTGTTCATTTAATAAACGAAATTTGATTTCATACTCCAATTATATTTATAATAAGTGTAACTTTGAAAGGGAAATGGTTATTAGACGGCAGTCAGAGAGAAAAAAATACTCTTAAAACTGTGGTCACCTTTATGTCAAGTTATGATGACTACGCGTAGGATGGGATTCCAACGAAAGCATTTTTCCCGCCTACGTGCAGGTAGGCCTCTTTCCTGTACACACCTAGTTCTATGCGTTAACGCAAAAATTCGCGTATGCGCAGATGGTATTTCAATCTTTTCGCGTACACAGGTAGAAAATTATGGGAAGAACGAAAACTCTCTATTGCCAAGCATTGATTTTCAGCTGGACGTCATTTTGACGGTTCAGTCATCATAAGTATTAATTTAGTTCACGCTAATTTTGCTAGGATCGCCCTAGTTAATCCGTATAACTATTTTACCCAGCGCTGGTTTTGACTTCCGGATGCCGATAAATCGTTGAATAGTGTGGAGATGCAAAGAGGATGCCAGATAGTAGACTACTGGATGGACTCTTCCCCCCCTTCTCGTAACACTCGGCAGTTTGTTTTATCATGCCCAGGAGACTCGACGGTAGGTGTACAACAGGCGCACCTCTCAAGCGCTGCCTCCGTTCAGTTACAGATCTTAAAGTTATATATGCCTGTTGTTTATCCCATGAAAGGAAGTTCTCTGTGATGTAATGGATAGCATAATGGACAGTGGAGCAGAGATTATCAAGTTGAAATTCAAAAAACTGCTCAATTTTTTTAATTTTTTTATTTTATTTATTTTTTTTTTTTTTTTTTTTTTTTATTTATTTATTTATTTATTTATTTTTTTTTTTTTTTTTTTTTTTTTTTTTTTAAACAGAATGTGTTTTTACGGAGGGTTATTTGGTTTGAAAATGTCTGTCCAGTAAGATCCCCCCGAACCCCATCCCTCTGTTGTGTCTATGCACGGCCAAACGGCTGTGGGGGGGGGGGGGGGGAGTGTACGAGTGGGGGGATCTTCTTGGGATTTTCCGAAAGGGGGCATAAGCGAATTTAAAATTTTTTAATCCCACCCGAACCATGGGCCGTGGGGCGGGAGGGGGTCGAAGTAACGGTTAATGTGCGCTTTTTGGACTTCCCCGCTTCCTGTACCCCTCTAAACGGCCGTTGAAAATTCCGGAAAAATACCGGTTTCGTAGGTTTTTCTACGAGAAAGACGACGGTGCGATCGGATCGCGAAAAAAGTATCGGGAAATGCGTCAAAAAATGCAAGAGTGCGGACCCGTTTTCTCAAAAAGTCCGACGAAAAACTTGTTTTTTTCTGATTAAAATATACCCCATAAAGGTACGTTTTTCGGAACGGTTTTCGCGGGCGAAATAAAGGTTTGATCCCGACGAATCTGAATCCGAAATCGGATATCAAAAAAAGTGACGGGAAGTCGGTCAGAATGCAAGGGGAAGCGAGGCGAAGCGATTAAAGTGACGTGGAGGCGAGCGAAGCGAGCCGGAGCGGCTAGTATGTTGATAATGGTGAATGGAAACGCTGCTCAAGTGTTCTCCACGGACTGGGCAATCAGTACCTACTTACGTAGCCCTGCGACCCATCATTCGCACGAGTGTGTGTATAAATGAAAATATATAATATAATATTCATATAATATAATACATAGTGGCAAGCATTATTATAATATTATTATAAATATTATAAATAAGCCGGTAGGTAAGAAAGACCAGTACGTACTGCTCCCATTTCATTGACAGTTAGTATTCAGACGTTAGTTGGATTGCTTGTAATCTTTATGATTATTTGACTAATACATCAGGAAGTGGGTGTTTTCTTGTTTAAAGATCTCGTTTGAAGAAGAAAAAATCACTACTTCTACTAATAATAATTTTCCAATCGGACTGATGTTGTGATACTTTAATTGTAGGTACCTATTGTGATTAAGTAGGGTAATGTAACCCGTTCTAGTTCAGAAACACAAAAATTTACCTACCTATATTGCTGAATTGCTGCTATTGTATTGTTGAAATCCATCCACTATTGAAAAATTCATTCAGCCTCTTGTGATTAATAGTTCTAGTCTTAAAACCAGTTAGTTTGTCCAAGTTCAATAAACTTACTCCTCGAGGTGAAATGCAATGTTTTGAGTTTTACCTTCAATTTAACCCGTTCTAGTTCAGAAACACAAAAATTTACCTACCTATCTTGCTGAATTGCTGCTATTGTATTGTTGAAATCCATCCACTATTGAAAAATTCATTCAGCCTCTTGTGATTAATAGTTCGAGTCATAAAACCAGTTAGCTTGTCCAAGTTCAATAAACTTCCTCCTCGAGGTGAAATGCAATGTTTTGAGTTTTACCTTCAATTCAGCTGAACACAATTCGCACAAAACATTTAGATTTTACATGTTTAGAGTTCAATTCATAATTCATCTTTTTTACATGCTAATAAAGTTTATTTAAGTTTTAAGGGAAGATGTTGAGGAACTCATTTCGATATCTAATTACTTACCTGAATTTATTTCATTGATGTAATCGATTACCTATGACCTATTGAGGTAAGGTTTCCAAATCTCAACTGGAATTCTCTTTGACGAATATAAAATTTCATTGATATTCGACGTGCTAGAATCCCTGCAGATGATGGTAGTTTATTAATTGTAGGTACCTATTGATTAGTCTGCCACGGTCTTCTTTCATTTTGGTCGGGATTCGGCCACCAGAACTTTCTGGGAGATTATTCAGGTTAAATTACGAGGTCATGTGATATGCAATTATGTTCTCTAAATTCAATTATTCAAGTCTTTGGCGTAGCCAGTTAAGCGCTGGGAAACTACCCGTATGTCACCGGTTCAGCGGTCAGCGGGCCCAAGAAATTCGGGCTGGCTACGCCCCTGAGTACAGTGGATGCAAAGCGATAACGATAGTTGGAGAAACGGCGCAAGGTAGCGCTGGTGTTCGGCCGAACGTCCCTTCCCCAGACTCTAGTCTCAAGTCATTCTCAAGTGTTCTCTACGGACTGGGCAATCAGTACCTACTCACGTAGCCCTGCGACCCTGCGACCCATCATTCGCGCGAGTGTTTGTATAAATGAAAAATATGGCTGAACCCGGTCCCAGTAGCCAACAAGCGAAAAATGCGGAATACCTGTCCTCTCTATCTTATTATAAGCTCTTTGCTACGATCCAAGGCGCTGGATTCCAAGAACGCGGAATGAACTTCGGCCGAACTTACCAGAATGCCACCAGCCCTCCGGGGAATCCCCGAAATACACATTCGGTGTTTCATTGGTTTGATCCTAACATTAACAATCCGGGGGTCTGGGGGTGTCCCCCAGATTTCATTTTACAATAAATGTACTGTCATGAACACAAACCACTAGCGGCTAGACACCCCCAACGGCAACGTTTTTTTTTTTTTTTTTTTTTTTTTTTTGAGATTTAACGCACATTATTTATTCACTCACACTGGTAAGTGGGTAAATCGTCTGATGAGCGGTAAGTTTTTTTTTTTTTTTTTTTTTTTTTTTTTTTTTTTTTTTTTTTTTTTAAGATGATTAAGCGCAGCCTACAAATCGGTCCAGACCACCAGACTATGTTACAGATCATTCTGACATATATGTCCAACTAATCTGAATTTTTACGAAGGGATTGACTACCTACTTGAGGTTATGTATTTTGAGATGCGAGCTTCCGAGCATCCAAACCACAAAACTATACACATCAATCTGACCTATATGCCCA
Source organism: Adelphocoris suturalis (assembly GCA_030762985.1). Classification (NCBI taxonomy): domain Eukaryota; kingdom Metazoa; phylum Arthropoda; class Insecta; order Hemiptera; family Miridae; genus Adelphocoris; species Adelphocoris suturalis. Next base: position 1,397,195 of record CM061045.1, read on the forward strand.
ACTAATCTGAATATTTATTAAGTGATTGACGACTTGATGTCATCTATTTTTGAGATGCGAGCTTGGTAGCATCCAGACCACCAAACTATACACATCATTTTAAATGGTGCGATCAACCGTGCATAATTGAACTGAGCATTGAAATTGAGAGTTGCGCTTGTTGTACACCTACCGTCGAGTGATCACGAGTGGTCTACCTTCCTCATGCTCAGTTCTAGGAGAGACCGCACAACGCTGAGTGCGGTTGATGCCAAACTTCTTAGGATAGAATCTTCTTCCTTTTAAAAATAGTTAAAAAAAAAAAAAAAAAACTTTTTCGCACCCATGGGTTACGCTCATTTGTCAGCTTTCATATCGAAATGACGAGTATAAAATAACATGCGGGCATCCCTCATTATGTTCACATGTAGATGCAATTCCCCGCTTGTATAAAATATAGGAATCTTACAATGCAAAACTAGTTATCGAGTTCGAATCAGGTAATGCAAAAGTACTTGCGATGCAAATAACTAGCTCTCTAAGCGTTTGAAATAATTTTTTCATAAGAGAAAAGTGAACATTAGTATAATATCTGTTGGAGGGGGGGGGCTCTACACACGTAGAGACATATTGGCAGCATGTAACAGGCATTCGAGGTTTTGTGTGATGTTTACCTGAGAACAAAGATTTTTCCTAATGTTGATATTTTAAATTATCACATAATTAGTTTTCCAATATTTTGAAGTAAGTAACCATTTTACATGGGGGATCTGTTATATACAAAATTATTTTGAGACATCTAATTATAGTTGTATGAACATGGGGTAATTCTATAGTATAGTGGCCTCAGCATCAATCTTTTCCATATTCATACACAATAAAGTAGAATGCATGAAACACGATATTTGATAAGAATTGGACCCCGCAAAGCAGTTTTAGACATGTACGGAGCCTAATCAGATAAGAGCGGGCAACCGTTCAGTGGCCTTGGATCAGTGTGCTTGGATCAGTGGTCTGGATGCTCGCTACGCTCGCATCTCAAATGTACATAACATCAAGTAGTCAATCCCTCAGTAAAAATTCAGATTAGTTGGTCAGGGTCTAGTCTCGTGATTCGACTTGATTGTTCGAGAACGTCTCGTGCAGACCTATCCTCATATATTAAAACTCGGTTTGTTTCTATCTGTGTTCTCCGTACATGTCTAAAACTGCTTTGCGGGGTCCAATTCTTATCAAATATCGTGTTTCATGCATTCTACTTTATTGTGTGTGAATATGGAAAAGATTGGTGCTGAGGCCACTATACTATAGAATTACCGTACATGGTCATACCTTGTCTTGGATTTTAACAACACAAGATCTGCTCTTTTAATGGAAACTATGTTGGGATGACCATTGGAAACTGTAGTATTCTCACTACCAACTACAAAGTCTCCCAACCTACAATATTGAATTTTCGACTTTTGTATGGTGTGAGGGTTGTGAGGTGTGCGATTTTGCATGTTTTCATACTGTGCTGTACGCAGGGTGAGGTATTTTGTACTGAAAAAAGTTACACTTAAACCTTACATTCATATATCGAAGGACTAACTGTATTTAATCATTTTAAAAAATTGCTGAAGGAATGTGAGTATTGTAGGTTTTGAAAAGTAACATACCACGCCAAATTAATGAAGGGCTAATCCTTTCCTGCTGAAGACAGGGCATTGCTGAGATAATCAAAAAGTGGGTATTTTTTAAGCAATCGTGGAAGAGTGTTGCTTCACTTACTTCCACTGCAAAATATCCATTTTTCTGGCTTTGGCTGAAGATAAAAAAAAATTTTAGATCGTGAAAATAAAACCATGTGACATGCAAAAAACGCGACAGATGTTAGCCTACAGATATATTTTGTCTTCTTCCTTCAATTATCATTTTTGGGTTGAATAACCTGAGTTATAAACAAATTTTTTAACCCAGTTTAAAGGGTACAAAAACGTGAGGAGTTGGCCACCTACACCTCGTGACCGTTACAGGTCGTGAGAACTGGGTATTCAGCACACTTTGATTGATTGATTAATCATCTATTGAGCCAATGTGTGTACTCTTATAAACGGAGTAACGCCTGGGTGTTTCATCATAATCCTTAAACACATTTTCAAGAAAACGAAGAAAAACGTTGTAATGGTGTTTAAAACGTGCTTTTCTTCTTAAGATTATTCTATAAATGCACCGTTTAGGGTATGAGTATTTTGCTGAGCGTGGAATTTTTTCCTTTTACCTATAGAAAAGTAATATGATGAATGTGATCAAAATTGTTGAGGCTTTTTTTTTTTTTTTTTTTTTTTTTTTTGAGAAAATTCCAAAAACACTTGAAAAACTAGGAAATTCATTTCGGTTTATAATTTAACTATAATTTAACCATTGTAATTGGCCAAGGAAAACAGTTTCGTTACCCCCTTCAAAATGTGAACGTACAAAAAACTCTAAAAATTCCCTGTTTGCTTGAACTGTACAATGCAACCCCGATCAGTTCTTTATGTTCCGAGTCAATGTGATGACATTCCTGGTGTCTGAATCTCCCATAATATCCATGTTTCAGATTTAATTTTGAATTCAAAGGAAAGCAGTAGATGTAACATAAATGTAAAGATTCATGAATCTTTGCACCACAAATTAATGATCCTTTGGAATGGACTCTATTACGAAAAGTTTTTTTTTATCACTCATGACCCAATTGCGACTTTTCACTCAAATTTTATAAAAACTAGTGGAATACTTATCGAGATATAGAATTTTTAAATTTGATTCCCTACATTTCATCCCTTGGAATATAGGCTTTATGTTGCAAAGTTTTCAAGACTCCATAAACATTATTTTGTTCAGTAATTTTAGAGAATTAGAGATTTAAGTTTTGGGGTTTTTTCGAGGGTTGGTCCGGACCAACCCTCGAAAAAACCAAAAAACATAGTTTAATTGGAAGTGGTCGAGATCATCATACATCGGTTGTAGAGAATAACGGTGAAAGTAGGGATTTATTTAAACTGATTTTCGGAATTTTGCGTTTATTTTAAAACGTAACAAATAAAATTTTGAGGTGAGGTTACAAACGTTTTTTCTTAGTCGATTACAAAGGCTCACAATTGAAAATAATAAACCACCAATGTATGCATTTTACAGGGACATCTCTATGATTGGTTTGTAAACTATTTTGACGAGAATAGCGAAAAGATCTCGATTTTATAGGATGTAACCTTTCCATTACAACTTTACATGAATTTTTAGAGAGAAACAACCCCCCCCCCCCCCCCCCCTCCACCGTCACACTTTCAAGCATACTGAAGTATGAATTGCTTTGAAATCTATTGAAAATAGCTACCACGATAACGGTATTACACCCCTCCCCCCTCCTCTCACTAGCTACGAGTATAGGAAATAGAGAGTTCTGCTGCAATCGGCCCTTTGAGCCCTTCAAAAGGGCTGAAATTCGGGATTTCATTAGAGGACCCCGAATACCGAATTTCAGCCCTTACGAAGAGCTCGAAGGGCCGATTGCAGCAGAACTCTCATATTTCCTCTACTGCTATGAAATTCTAATTTACTGTGAGTGGTTGCTCCGAAATAAATTTATCGATATTAATGAAAATATGAACCGTTGCGGAAAATTGTAACTTGAAGTGGCCATTCGAAAATAAGCCATTAAGATTCAAATTAAAATGGATTTGGAAAATTTAATTGTCCCCTCTTTAGCGTGAAGAGAATGAATCGGCTCCAATTTAAATTCGGAAGCAAATAAGTTTGAACGTCTCATGTTTTTACTTCTCGCTGAGGTGCAACGTATGAACTGGATGCTTTAAGTATTTAGCGGGCATTGCATCATAGTAATATAGACATCGACTATTATAATCCTAACATTAAACAGCTAAACCGCTAAACTTTGAAGACGTTTGGGTTAGTATCATGCTGCTTGAAGGGGCTACTCCAATGTAGATATATCTTTTCCAGACTTCAGCTTCATCTATTGCGGCCTAAAAGGTATAGAATGACAGATAAATGGCGCTTGGCTTGAAAAAAAAAAATATATATATATATTTGTAGTTGCATTTTTAATACTAACTGGTCGAGCTTGGTAACGTTTTCTTCGCTGATTGTGAACAGGATTGAAAGGTGTCATTGTCAAATCTAATCTAGTTACCCTTGACCAAAACGTGTACTTATCTACCTGAACATGGTTAATCAGACTGACATATATAAATAACTTATTCAGATATTGTTGTGTTCGTTAGTTTTATGCCCGCTGTCCTCCTTGGATGAGGGGGGGGGGGAGGGTCATGGGTGTTCATTGTTTTATTGTATTTAGCTTTTTTTAGTCATTGAAAGCCTTGAGTTGGGAGACATGTTGGTGTTTGATATCTGTTTGGTTCACTCAAGTTTTCTAACTCGTAGGTTACTGGGGATAGAATGGATTTTGATCTATACGGTGGGCTGTATTTATATGCTACTTTGGCCTTTTCTTGGTTTATCCTCGAACTGATTACATACTGCTTAATTAGCACTTTATCATTAATGTCAAAAGTTTTTTCCTGATGTTGATTGCCATTATATGTATATATATATATATATGTTGAAAACGCTAGAAGCGAAACGTCCAGGTAATTACCTAATCTTATCTCTCCTTCTGTCCTTTCCCTTGTTTCTATATATATATATATATATATATATATATATATATATATATATATATATATATATATATATATATATATATATATATATATATATTTCGTATATAATATATACATCGTATATAATATTTGATATATATATACATCGTATATAATATATACATTGTTTTGGAAAAAAGCGAATATATTCTACACACTTTCTATCTGTTAAATAAACGATGTTTGTAGTTTCACAACTCTCACTTCACCAATAATAGCCAAATGGAAGAAAAGCATGACAGAGTGAAATGCCAAGAAACGGCAGTCAGTATGGTCTTCAAGTTCTTCAATTAGGTAGGTACTTTATTAATGCTCTTGTTTTTTACATTACTGTGATCCTGCACGGGAAAAGAGAGCTTAACCTGCCAAGTTTTTTTTTCTGGAGATCGAAAAAACAAAGATTGGGTCAAAAAATGACTTTTTTGTATTTTTTTTTTTTTTTTGGTCCCAAAACTATCCCCCAATAATCATCAAAACTTGAATTTTCTACATTTTTCACTGTATTTATAATCGCAAAAAACTACAGTTTTGCATGTATCCTGAATATCTGTTGAAAATTTGCAATTTTTGGCCCACTTTTTTCAAACTTTGAAAAATATAAATTTTGATTGTAAAATGATAGAAAAAATCCAAAAAACGATTTTGTTCAGCATAGTGTGGAGGAAAATAAAAATATATAAACTCAGATTCGACCTCTGGATCGACGTACCTGTTAGTTTGAATTAGCTATTATTATTCGAATTGGATACGTACGAAATTATAGAGTTAGGTACATAAAAATATATAAACTCAGATAAATAAAAATATATAAACTCAGATTCGACCTCTGGATCGACGTACCTGTTAGTTTGAATTAGCTATTATTATTCGAATTGGATACGTACGAAATTATAGAGTTAGGTACATACATTTATGAATTACGAGCTGTGCACCCGTGCTCCACTACTGGCAATTTATAGTAATTATATAGCACCATTTCATTAGCACCTAATGTTATCATATTTATATTTGACAAAAGTTAAAATAAACTCATGAAGTGATTTTGTGAGGTGAAAAAAATTTCTATGGACTTATATCAGCTGATACGATCGCTGAGGTTGGATAAAAATCTGGTTGACTTCGCAGCTTATCATAAATATCGAATAAAAACCGGTCGGCTCATCTAACCTACATCGTTTCGGTATCGTTGAATTTTTCATCGAAAGCTCTTTATGCGTGAACCCTGCACATCCACATTTGACGCGAAAAGTTCGACGCATGTCCGGGTTTTTCTTAAAATGTTGTTGATCCGGGCGACTTCGTTAGGAAAATCCGAGTTTTCCATGAAACATTAAGCCTAGAGAATAGTTATAGTCTAAAACCATCCTCGATGGAGCTTGCTTGTCAATTTGTACCCACCCGCATGAAAATCGATGCAACCGTTTGGGCATTTATAGTGGACACACAAACAAACTCATTTTTTTCCCGCTGTAAACGCCCAAACGGTTGCATCGTTTTTCATCTCTTTTATAGCTGTGTACCCGTCTACCGCTACGGGCAATCTATCATCTTCATCTACGGGTGGCATCGTACCTTGTCATTTATTCTAGCAGTCCCAAAAAGGCTCCCATTAAAATTTCAGCAATCAGGCTCCAACTTGTACCTAATTTGTTTATTTTTTCATAACAAGGAATAGTTTTATTTCTTATGTATGATGATTGTTGTTTTCCTTGTGTTTAGTTGGATTTCATCTGTTCTTGTTCCAGTCGGAATTTTCTATTTCACTCCCTCAAGAGATGCAGGGGTGGTCCTTCTTCGAGACCCGAACATCTCACCTCTCTTCTGGAACCTCGGAGTCGTAGTGATACTGTCCGTATCAGTGCAAATTGGATATTCATTTTCACCAGTCCAGCAATCACGGATAAAGGTTTCCCCCATTTTTCTCGAGCAGCTCCTCCGGAGATAGAGATCCATTCCTGCGAAGAGTAAGAGGGGACGTCTGCATTGATGGTACGGTTGTCCAAATACGCCACCCTTTCTCTCTCCCAGACCTGGTATCATTATGTCTGCAATGAGGGCTGGATTTCCATGTTCGGCTTCACGCATGACGGGTTCAATTCCGACCCTGTCCCATGCTACACTTGCAAGCCTAGCACATCCATTTCGCACTGCGTTGTGACATTGGATTATTAGCCCACCCACCATTAGGCCACCCCATCTGCAGGTTGGGGCGTGGGTGGTGTCCATTACCCTTCCACAGCCTTCACAGGTTGATGGTAGAATTCTTACTTCCTGCCTATACCTCAGAGCGAGGGCGTCCATGAACTGACTGCATGACATATCAAGGTTATCCACTGCCAGTGGTAGTAGAACCGTAAGCCATTAGGATGCATGTCCCTCTACTACCATCCGAATCGATCTCTGTTGCCTGGGTAGTAGGAGGGAAATGGCTTCGAGGCTTCGTGTGGCTCCTTCCCTTATTCTTTGAGTGTTGAGTGAGAATTTTCTTCACATGCCCTCCGTACTCATTACCATTGAAAGGTGTCCCGGTCTTGATTGCATTCTTCAGCATTTCAGTTGCCTTTATGGAGGAGCTCCTATCTCTACTCCTCCATACATTTAACTGGCAATTCCTTCAAATTGTACACTGGAGCTGTCACTTCCCGGCTAAGGATCGCGGGTGTTATAAATTTTTTGATTACTTCCCCCAAAGGGTGGAACTCATCGCTGCTCTGTCCAAGTACACGTTAGACATACACCCATTTTTTCTGTTGCGACTTTGTGTGCGCTGCGTACACTGTTAGGGGTAGAAGGTAGGCAAAACCCGCACGACTGCTCGGTCATGAAGGTGGGGTAGATACCTAGCGCCGTATACACAACAGTAGAACAGTGGTTCCCAACTCAGCTTCCACCGGGTAGGGACGGCACCAGAGTTGGGCAGTAATTAATTACAATACCTAGTAATTTTTGTGGAAATATAAACAACTTTTATTTAACAAATAATAGATAACAAAGGCGGTCTTCCTCATCAATAGACAGGTTTTCGGTTTCCTGGCCTTCCTGGTTACTTGAGTTATAATGGAGGCCCGCCCCATCCTCCCTGCCCAGTCCTCGGATCTCCCGTTGCGTTCCCCGTAGCCGCAGGGCTACTTCCCTGATAATCGCATGCTGGGTTTTTAGGCGTACCCACTTCAGCCCTCCGCCGGTAGGTAGATGTCTCGGTAAAACGTTCCATTCTCAAATGCCCTAACTCTGATGAATACATTCCCATAATGTCCCAAGAACTGGAAAATCCAGTCTAAAACTGATCTAATCCAGCTCTGTACAAATCTTTGTTCCAAGTGAACAGGCAACTGTTATAAGTTATTGTTTTTTACTGATGATGGCCTAACCGTTGAAATCGATTTAACATTGTAACTCTTCATTTTTCGTGGAAATAGACAGCGTTTTTTCACTAACTTCTATTTTGACAATGGGCTCCTTGTCAGCTGACATAACTTAGATGGAAGTGTAAGAGTTCAATCATCTTAAAGCCACTAATTCCATTTCAGACAGGTTTTGGGTTGGATTTAGTGATCCCAGAAAACGTTGGGATGGCAGAATTGTCAACAAATACTCTTAGAGAGCTCAAGTGGGTGGGAGGGAAGCAGCGCGTTTTTCCCTAGTGGATGAAAAGTTGAAAAGTTCTCTGTACTGAACTAACGCAGCTCGGACGAGGACCACTTTCTGGTTGAGTTTCCCAAAAATACTGCTATCGTAAACTGTGAGCAAACCTGTTTGCGTGTCTTCGAGCAAGGCGATGTGATCAACTTTGGGAGTAGGTGAGAAAGACAGGCATAATATATATATATATATATATATATATATATATATATATATATATATATATATATAGATATTTATATATATATATATATATATAAATTAAATAACAGTCGTTGAGTTTTGAGTTTTTAAAAACAACTTTAATTCACTTTTTACAAGATAAGAGAGACGATGCACTGCGCGATGTTTATGCGGGGACGTACGGGCGGAGACTGAACTCCCGAGGCTGATGGCCGCGGGCTTATATAGGGATTGGCTGCTGCGTCAGCTCGTTATTACCCAAGGGTTGAGGCGTCGTATGTAACTCCTCCCCCCTAAGTTGAAATTTTGGGGGCCCAAAAGTTTTGTTTATTATATTTTGTGCTAGGTAATTATTTTTGTGGGCAAATGCAGATTTTAGTTTTGGGGACACGAAATTTCATAGTTTAGTTTTGGGGGTGTGCATCATCTCTGGGTTTTCGATTATAATGGTTACAATGAATACAAAAATGATACAAAAATGATTACAATAAATACAATGATCATCAAAACAATGAATACAATGATTACAATAAAATGCAATAGTAATGACAGTGCTTACCTAATATTTACGATTACATAAAGGTAGCCTGATATGATAATTAAAACAATGAAAACAATGAAAAATGAATTACAATGGTTACGATAAGATGTAATAGTAATAACGGTGATTACATAGTACGATTACATAAAGGTGACATAATGAGGTGCCCATTAGGCATTTTGTCGTCTTTTGTGCTTCTTGTATTGAACTATAATTGTTACGATGAAACTGAGTAACATGACATAAAGGAGTATAGACCAGAAACTAGGGGTTGCAAGTTGATATAACGTGAAGCGTTTGACAGGTTTCCAATTTTCTAGTTGTATAGAGGACGAATCTAGATTTTTAAGCTGAATTACATTATCTAATGTTTTTGAGGAGTCGGGCGTGAGTTGTACGTTACTGACTATAAGGGGTGTGCCTAAGATGCTTCTATGTGCAGCAAACAGGGTTTGATTGTGATAGGACACTAAGTTCTGGCTAGGTCTGACCAGGTAGATCCCTCGTAAGTTTCGTAACTCTTTTCCGAATTTTGAGGTGATAGTGAGTACATCGCCATGAGGGAAGACGAGCAAGTATTGATTGATCCTATACAAGAGCGAGACGTAGTTGGTGGGGATTTCCAGTTTTGCGTAATTGCAATTTCCCGTGAAACTTGTCTTAAGGAATTCGGCTTCACACTGGGAATTGACATCTATTAACATGTGACCGGGGCAGAGATAATAGGCGAGGCCAGAAGGGCATTCGTCTCTTAGGGTAAGGACTTCATTTTGTGATTTCAACAGGTAGCGAACGGAGGGTACAATCGTTACGTACTCGGAATTTAATGTTGCCGGTAGGGATTCTAAATAGTATAGGTCGAAATTTCTGGGATCTACAATAGGGACATCGAGAAAGTAGACTATTTCGTCTGTTCCGATAAAGCATTGGACTTTTATGTGGGATTTAATTTCGAATAGGTCTTTTCCGGTATGGTTCAGGAACCTAGGGCCATAGAATACCGTGAGGCGGTCTAATTCGTCTAACAAAAGTTCTGAGCTCAGGATACTTGGATGTAATTTACCCAATTCACAGAAGGTGAGTGACGTCTCTATGTCCTGGATAACGTTTATTAGTAGTTGTAGTGAAATTTGGCAATGTTCCAGGAAGTCATTCAAGGCACGAATGTGTGTTTGTTCCCCTACTTTCATGTCTCGAAGGGATTCAAACTCTTTCTGGATCTGAAGGTTGTTATGATTGATGATGTCCATAGTTTTGTTGAAATTTTCGGCAAAAGCTTGATTCACCGAATATTGAGAGTTTAGTTGGTCCTGTAAGTTTTCTTGATTTCGTTGTAAATGGTTTATTATGTTATCGTAGCGTTCGCTATCCTTCGCGTCTAGGTTTCCCGTAACAAATTTGATTAAGGAGCCTAACCCGTCAACTAGTCCTCTTTTTGATCTCTTTGTTCGTTGGTTGCCGATCTTAAAGTTTTGTATTTTAGAGTCAATCACTTCGAAGGTATGGTTTATAGTTGTGGTGAACATATCAGTGCGTTCTATGTATGTAGTCTGGGAGTCTATAACGGAAGTGAACACTTGTTGATACAGAGTGCGAAGGGAATTGATTTTTGAAATTAAAGCGCTGAGGTCGTAATAGTAAGTGATGGTATGATAACCTTCCACTATTTTGGCCGGTCTAAGGAGTACTGGGAGAAGTCCAGGGTTCAATGTGACGTTGACTAATTCTAGTCCTGAGGCGGAGGAGAGGAGGATCAGGATCCTGTAACAATGTCAAAACAGGGAATTCCTGAGGATTTCTGTACACATCTGTTCTCGGAGGTATGGTATGTCAGTTTGGGAGAAAGTAGGGTTCTTATTGCTCGTTATTGCTTTGGCAAACTGGCAGACGAAAACACCACAATCGTCTGAGTTCGATTGTTGTGGGATAGTTAGCAAGTGGATTGTTTCCCAGTTTTCTGAATCCAGTAGGATTCCCCTTTTTTCGATAAACTCGAAAGCCAAATATGATTGAATGTTTTCTAGGATTGGGATGGCGTATGCGGCTGCAGTGCCATTTTTTGTACGCGTTTTGGAGAGGGAGTCTAGGTACGTGATCTGTTTACGTTTCGTGTTAATTACCACGAGACTCCAATGATTTGTTTTATGGATTGGTATGATTATTAAATCTTTGCTGAATATGTCTGACCTACGAGTAAAGTGTCTTACTCGGTCATAACCGTGTGCTTCTAACATAGGGTAGAGGAAAGAGTTAAAACAGAAGGTCGAGGGAAATGTCTTGTGGTTTCTATTCCTTTCGTCTATCAACTCCATATAGAAGTTCATAATCATGTCGTCTATCCAGTTTCCGGGTTTTAGTGTCAGTAAGTTTTCCCTAGTTAGTTTGAGTCCGTATTTATGTGTTAAAGTTTCTGAGGATGGTAGTTCGGTATTCCATGCGTTTTGGACTTTGGTCTCATAGAATTTCCTGGGTGGTTTTACGTTGGTTAAGTGAGCCTTCTCTTTGGTGTTATGATGTCGTGGGTGAATTTGTACTGTTTTCATAGCCGGGTCTATTTCTTTAACTTCTTCTTTATTATATTTAGGTTTAGTCTTGCTTTGTCGTTGGATGGTTTTAATAAAAATTTCGTCAGGGATTTCAGGGGGTCTATTCGATTCACGTTTTTTTCGTCAGCTACTTTTTCCTTTTGTTCCTGGAGTTTTTCGGACACTTGTGCGTATAAGGCTTTTACTCTTTCTTTATGTCGGTCTAAATAGTCATGGGCCATCGCTTTTTCGATATCCATTTCTAGGAGAGAGCGGTTATTCACGTGCCCGTATAGGAGTTCGAACGGTGTTAATTTTGACGCGGAGTGGATCGAATTATTGTAGGCAATGATTGCATAGTTGACTTTATGGCATGTGGTACAAGTTTTGAATTCTTCCCTATTGGTTAGTAATCGGACGTGCTTTATGAGAGTGGAATGAAATCTTTCAGCGATACCATTGGATTCCGGGTGTTGCGAGGATATGAAGTGAATGTTTATTTTATGGAGGGCCATCAATTCTTTCACTAATGAATTTTGAAATTCGGTTCCATTGTCCGAAATAATTTTGTTCGGGATCCCATGGTGGGCAAAGAACTTCATTAGTCCGTTAACTATTTCAACGCCGGTGGAAGAAGAGATAGGGTATGCTTGCGCGTATTTGGAAAATGGACAAATTATCGTTAGGAACTTAGAGTTTTCTATGGTGAATTTGTCTATATGTAGTGTCTCTAAAGGTCGGACAGCTGTAGGAGTGATGTTGTATTTAATTTTGAGCGGAGATCTTTCGTATTTGCATTTTAGACACAATTCGCAGTTGTTGATGAATTTTTGAATAGCGATCTTCAAATTCGGCCAATAATATTCCCTTTTTAATTTTTCGTATGTTTCGTCTATGCCGCGATGGTTTGTAATTCCATCATGATATTTGTAAATTAGATCTGTTTGTTCTTTTTCCGATTGGATGTCGATCAAGCGTTTGGAGTATTTAGTGAGGTTTATTGCTGAGTGGGTGAAATGAGTTGCAATGACTTTAGCGAATTTTTCGTATACCTCGGTTTCGAAATAAATGCCATATTTTACCCTAGGGTGGATGTATTCTTTGGTGAATTTTATTACATCGTTTTCAAACTCTTGATCATTTACTTTGACGAGCATGCGAGTTTTGTTTCCAAAAAGGGTCGTAAGTTTAACCATGTCGGGGACAGGGTGGTTAACTACTGTGAGTATTATCTGGTTCGAAGAAATGTTGATTGGCTGATCGCGAATGGGTATATTGACAACTGTATTCCCTAAAAAGTTGGAGTGGACTGTGTGTCTAGATGAGGTTTCGTCAGTCACCCCTTCCTCCCCAGGATCGACGTGCGCGACCACAGAGTCGGCGTCGTCGTTAGAGGTAAGGTCCAGTTGCTTGCCTAAAAGTTGGGTAAGTTGGTCACAGTGTAGGGTATGTAAGTTCGGTTGGTTTTCTATTTTGACTCTGGATAGTGCATCTGCGTTTGTGTTGAGGACTCCTTTTTTGTAAATTATGTCAAAGTCGTATGCTTGTAATTTCGTTTTCCATGCGAACAATCGTGAACCAGGTTCTTTATGGTTGAAGAGCCATTGTAACGGGTGGTGATCAGAAAAGATAGTGAATTTCCTACCATATAAGTAGGGGCGGAAGTAACCTACAGCCCATACGATGGCGAGTAGCTCTTTCTCAATTGTGCTATATTTTTGTTCGGATTGGTTTAACGTCCGGCTCGCGTAAGCTACCGGTAGATCGGAGTTATCTGAAATTTGACTTAAAACTGCCCCCAAAGCTACGTTGCTGGCGTCAGTAGTGAGCCTGAAGGGCTTCGAGAAATCTGGGTATTGAAGGATTGGGTCATTGCTTAGGAGGTCTTTGCAAGTTTCGAAGCATTGTCGATACTCAGGGTCCGTGATGTCTATGAGAGCGTCTTTTTTGAGACATTTAGTCATGGGTTTCGTTAATTTTGCGAAGTCTTTGATGAATTTTCGGTAGTACCCTAACAGTCCTAAGAATCCCTTGATTTCTTTTGTAGTTTTTGGAATGGGATAATTTTTTATTGCTTTAATTTTGTCTGGGTTTGGTTTTACTCCGTCTGGTGTGACTACGTGACCTAGGTAACAAACTTCTCTTCTCAAAAAGTCGGTTTTATCTAGTTGTACCTTGAGGTTAGCAGATCGAAGGCGTTTAAAGACTGATTCTAAACGATGTACGTGTTCCTGTAGGCTAGTGCTAAATACTATAATGTCGTCCAAATATACGCAACAGTATTCATTTGCGATACCACGTAGTATATTGTCCATCACGCGTTGGAATGTACTAGGTGCGTTCTTTAACCCAAAGGGGACGCGTGTCCACTCCAAATGACGTGTGGGGGTGCTGAAGGCTGTTTTGCTGATGCTATTGGGATCCATTTCTATTTGGTGAAAGGAAGATTTTAAGTCAATTGTACTGAAATATTGGCATCTTCCCAACTTGTCTAATAGTTCCGAAATTTGGGGAAGAGGGTATTTATCTTCTATTGTTTTTTCGTTTAGTTTACGATAATCTACAACGATTCGAAACTTTTGCTTTCCACTGCTGTCTTGTTTTTTTGGGACTATCCAGATAGGGGCATTCCAAGGGCTTTGAGAGTTTCGAACGATCCCTTGTTGGAGAAGTTCTTCCATTTGTTTGTCGAGTTCGTTCAAATGTACCTCAGGGAATCTATAATTTTTTGTGTAGACTGGTATTTCGTCAGTAGTGCGAATGACGTGCTTGACGTTGTTGGTGAAACTAAGGGGGGTGCCTTCTTGGTGAAAAATATCTGCGTATTTGGTGATTAATTTGGATATCGCGAGTTTTTCTTCCTCGTTCATGTGGTCGAGGCGAAGTTGGCCTAAATCAAATTTGAATGTTGATTTTTCGAAGTGGTTTAAGTTTGAGTTTGAGACGGGTTTTTGGGTTTGTGAGTCAGTAGTTTGAGGATCGATCTCTTCGGCTAATATGGGGGTAGCCTGCGTGAATTGGTAGGGGTTTTCGCCGGAATTCAATATTTGGACGTAAGCATCATAATTTTTAACTTTAACCAAGCATTGGGGGATTTCTACGGGTCCTATCTTTTGGTAGGGGATGATCGCATCTCCATTTTCAATGTTATTGAGTACCAGTTTGACCTGTTGGACACTCCTACTGTCAATGGTGTAAGTCTCAGTGATGTCTAAATTTAGATATTGTAACGGGAGGTTTACATGAGGGGTTTGGAATACTTTATTTCTGATGCTTATATCGGCCTTTATAAATTCTAGGTTATCAATGCCGATCTGGAGATCGAATCTAGAATGGAATGGGAATAGTCGGAATTTTAGGTTTAAACCCTTTTCTCGAAGGAGTTCGTCGCACGGGACCATGGCACTTGAAGTTACCAAGGAGGTTCCGTGGACAGTCGTAACGGAAAAAGGTTCATCATTTGTTTTGATAGGGAAGTATTTTTCTGCTATTAACGGGTTGACAAAACTGGCCGAGCTCCCTGTGTCTACGAGGATTTTTAAGTTTAATTTAGGCAATATGATATAGGGGAGCTTGTTGATCGGCTTAAAGTTTAGGTTCATGAGGTTGCAGGCGGTGGTTGGAGGCAAGGGTCCTCTAAAAAAGGAGTTTCGTCCTTTTGACTTTGGGGATTTTCCGTAGATTGGTCTGGCCACTCATATGCGTCATAGTATAGGTCGTTTTGGTAGTTCGAGTCATGATAGTTATTAAGTTCGTCAATCGTTTGGTCGTTTTGGTAATTTGAGTCGTAATAACCGTAGGCTTCGTCATTTATTTGGTTCGTTTCTTCGGTTTGTAAATTGTGAAAATTCGGATTCGGATTCGGATTTGTTGTCTGCCACGACATTGGTTTCCAATCCCTTTGAGTGTTTTGGGAAGATTTCTGATTATTTGGAGGGTTTCTTTGGTAGGTTGGACTATTTTGGTAGCCGCTTCTTTGTAGGTTTGAAGGGGTTTGTTGAGGATTTGGCTGTCTAGGCGGGCCAGACCATTGAGGTGGAGGATTTGGCTGCCTAGGTGGGCCGGACCATTGAGGTGGAGCTACGCTTTGTAGTAGTCGATAAGATCTCGCAACAGGTGTTTGAGACCAATATGCAGGGTTCTGCCTAGGAGGCCCGTAAAGACGGTGCGGGGGCGGAACTCTGTATTGAGGAGCTTGGTTTTGCCTGAGGGGAGCATTTTGTTTTGGACGAGAGTTTGATGGTAACAACTGGTAATCGTTCGTCATCCATCCAAGTGCCTCATTCAGGTCCTTTGGTTGTCGAGTCCTCAACAGGCTTCCTAGTGGTTCTCTAAGATGTAATAGGAAACATCTTAGCGCGAGTTGTGTATGATGTTTAATTATGTTGTCGGCCTCATCGGGTTCGTGGATGTTGGCATACGCGATTATTTTGTTTAATGCTTCCGTTATCCTATGGTGGAACTTGAACGGATCTTCGTGTTCTCCCTGTCTCATATTTGAGAGGTCTAAATTCATGGAGAACAAATCTCGTTTATCGGAAAAGGCATTGATCAACGCGTCTTTGATTTGTTTGTATGTCGTGATATTTCCCGAGTTTATTGCACTTGAAGCTGGGGGTTGGATTTTGGATTTGATGGCATGTAAGATCATCCTATTTTGGAAATCTCCTACGTCGTTATAATTGAAAAATCTGTCGTTCAGTTCTTGTGTTACGAGTAGGAAATCATTCAATGTTTCCGGATCTCCTTTGAACACTGGAATGAGTTCCATGTGTTCTTTCTTGAATGTTGGGACTTCGGAGACTTCGGGTTTCCTATTTGGTACGCGTGCGCCTCCCAATCTCATCAGTTCGAGGGCGCCTGTAGCTTCATTTAGCGCGGCTTCTAGTCTAAGTTGTGTCGCGTTTTGTTCTCGGAGTATTTGTTGGGTTGCTTTTAACAAGTGATTAAATTGGGTATTTTGCGCCATCAATTCGGAATTTTGCGCGATTAGGTCTTCAATTTTGGGTTTGCCCCCGGTGGCTCCAGTATCGAAGGACATGTCGATGTTTTCGGGTACGAGGTTTTCGGGGATAGTAGAAAGGTATTGGGGCCGGGTTTGATCTCTGAGAAGGATCCCTAGGCGATTTGATAGCCTATCGGCCACAAAACGTTTTAATTCTTTGGGAATTTTGATTGTTTTAGGACGTGCTTACGGGGTCAAACCTAATCTGACCTGTACAGTGCCGAGTTATAGAAAAATATACAAAAATACAGCTGAAAACAAGATTAAAATTCAAAAGATTAAAATTCCTTAAAATTATCTTAATTAAGAATGGTGTCTTTGAGAAGAATGCAGAGGTGGAGAGAGAGTTTAAAGGGACGACGGCCGTCAAATCGGCGAGTGGTCTTCAAGGTTGAGCTTATCTGCAGCTCGGGAGCGATAAACGTTTCTAATCTGAGATCTACGTCCTGTGCGTGGGCAGATCTCCGATGAGGTGTCGTTTTATCAAATGAAGAGTGGACGTCTATATATTCTGAAGTTTAATTCTGAAGTTTTTCCTGGTCCGATGTTCGTTCTTTACGGGTTTCAAAACTTTTAACAGAATTTTTTGAAAGCTTCTTGGAAGTGAAGGAAGTCGTATATTTGAAGTGTGTTTTAAGTGAAGTGGGCTTAAGAATGGGTGAGTATCTGCCGAATATGCTTTTCGGTGGAACGTACTCGTATTATAAAAATATTGCGCAGTGATTTACTTACAGCGGGATGCCCATGTCCATGTAAGGAGTCCAGTTCCGTTGATTTCCGTCGTGTGTAATCCCAATCAGACACTGTTTCACAGAAGGTTCTCGGTTTTTCTTCGCGTGTACGGAGCAAAGAAAAAACCACGTCTTTCCGACAAGCGCCAATTAAATAACAGTCGTTGAGTTTTGAGTTTTTAAAAACAACTTTAATTCACTTTTTACAAGATAAGAGAGACGATGCACTGCGCGATGTTTATGCGGGGACGTACAGGCGGAGACTGAACTGCCGAGGCTGATGGCCGCGGGCTTATATAGGGATTGGCTGCTGCGTCAGCTCGTTATTACCCAAGGGTTGAGGCGTCGTATGTAACTTATATATATATATATATATATATATATATATATATATATATATATATATATATATATATATATATATATATATATATATACTTCCACAGTCTTACCGCGCAGGTTACCAGATCCAGTATTACGGCGCTGACGCGATAATACTGCGTTTGTATCACACCGGTCTTTTATATACGTTTAATACCAGTTACAGGATTGTCGCGTCAAGTTGTCCTCCTATGGCTGGCGCTTGAGAGTTCCTCTTTTCATCAAAATAAACAGCATCGTCCCTCTTATTTCATCATTTAAAATGTGAGAAAAATAGTGTCCAATGGGTAAAAAATCCGAGAAATCCGATTTTCTAGGTCTCGTCGCACGGCGCGTCTCATGGAGGGGGTAATTCCAAAACTTTTCTTATTTTGCCATTTAAAATGTGAGAAAAATAGTTTCTAATAGGTAAAAAATCCGAGGAATCCGATTTTCTAGGTCTCGTCGCACGGCGCGTCTCATGGAGGGGGTAATTCCGAAACTTTTCTTATTTTGCCATTTAAAATGTGAGAAAAATAGTTTCTAATAGGTAAAAAATCCGAGGAATCCGATTTTCTAGGTCTCGTCGCACGGCGCGTCTCATGGAGGGGGTAATTCCGAAACTTTTCTTATTTTGCCATTTAAAATGTGAGAAAAATAGTTTCTAATAGGTAAAAAATCCGAGGAATCCGATTTTCTAGGTCTCGTCCCACGGCGCGTCTCATGGAGGGGGTAATTCCGAAACTTTTCTTATTTTGTCATTTAAAATGTGAGAAAAATAGTTTCTAATAGGTAAAAAATCCGAGGAATCCGATTTTCAAGGTCTCGTCGCGCGGCGCGTCTCATGGAGGGGGTAATTCCGAAACTTTTCTTATTTTGCCATTTAAAATGTGAGAAAAATAGTTTCTAATAGGTAAAAAATCCGAGGAATCTGATTTTCTAGGTCTCGTCGCACGGCGCGTCTCATGGAGGGGGTAATTCCGAAACTTTTCTTATTTTGTCATTTAAAATGTGAGAAAAATAGTTTCTAATAGGTAAAAAATCCGAGGAATCCGATTTTCTAGGTCTCGTCGCACGGCGCGTCTCATGGAGGGGGTAATTCCGAAACTTTTCTTATTTTGCCATTTAAAATGTGAGAAAAATAGTTTCTAATAGGTAAAAAATCCGAGGAATCCGATTTTCTAGGTCTCGTCGCACGGCGCGTCTCATGGAGGGGGTAATTCCGAAACTTTTCTTATTTTGTCATTTAACCTGATAGCTACCGAGCGATCGCGCGCCCGTCTCCCGCTGCAGCCCGAGACACTGTGGTGCCGTCTCACCCTCCAGCCCAAGCTTTTTCAGCCTTTTCCCGACGGTTTCGCGCTGCGTTCTCCCCTCTATTTTCGCCAATCCCGTCATACTTCATGTTACATTTAGACAAGCAAATTGTTCACTTGATGTTTTTCTTTGAAATAAGTACCTAAAAGTTTTTTCCCGTTTTTTTTTTCGTTGTGTGGATTGAGTTTCATCATAACTCATAACCAAACAATATTTCGCTAGTTACATTGTCTTTTTTGTTTATATATTTCTATTTTCAACATCTGAATATAGGTAGTCATTAAGATTACGATTCAGCATATGAATAAACGGAATGCACTATATTTGTTTATTGTTTATGCAAAGGAGAATAAGTGCGTTTCTCATCCCTCTTTCTCATTTCTTCCTGATTTCTGAAGTTTACTTTCCGATCTTTCTGCGATCTTCCGAGTGACACTAAAACTAACAAGGCCGATTTTGACGTCAACGATGTCTCTCGGATACCCAAGTAAACACTATCTAAAAAATAAGTTCATTAGCCTCGCAGATAGATGGCAGACGAGTTCAGATCGCGTGATGGTGCGGCTCGCGCGTAAACACGGCCCTGGGACCAGGGGCTGTATCGGAGTTTCGCGCTTAAACACGGGCCTGGTACGACGGCGACGCTGTTGTTTTGCGCTTAAACACGGCCGTGGGAGCGATCAGGTTAAAATGTGAGAAAAATAGTTTCTAATAGGTAAAAAGTCCGAGGAATCCGATTTTCTAGGTCTCGTCGCATTGCGCGTCTCATGGAGGGGGTAATTCCGAAACTTTTCTTATTTTGCCATTTAAAATGTGAGAAAAATAGTTTCTAATAGGTAAAAAATCCGAGGAATCCGATTTTCTAGGTCTCGCACCGCGGCGCGTCTCATGGAGGGGGTAATTCCAACATTTTGCTTATTGCGACATTTAAAATGTGAGAAAAATAGTTTCTAATAGGTAAAAAATCCGAGGAATCCGATTTTCTAGGTCTCGCACCGCGGCGCGTCTCATGGAGGGGGTAATTCCGAAACTTTTCTTATTTTGCCATTTAAAATGTGAGACAAATAGTTTCTAATAGGTAAAAAATCCGAGGAATCCGATTTTCTAAGTCTCGTCTCGCGGGCTGTCACATGGAGGGGGTAATTCCAAAACTTTTCTTTTTTTTTGTCATTTTAAATTTGAAATAATTAAATAGTTTGTACTATGTAAAAAACATGAGGTATACCATTTTCTAGGTCTCGTCGAGTTTTGCATCTCACGGAGGGGGTAATTCTGACACTTTTCATATTTCGTCATCTTACATTTGAACAAAATAGTATATATCAAGTAAAAAGTACGACGAATCCGATCTTCTAGGTCCTGTCGTGCGGCAGGTCGGTTTTGGGAGGTATTACAACACTGTCTGTAAAATTGCAATTAAAATTATATAACCGAAAATTACTTAGGTACATTGTCTGAAGGGAAGTTGAATCTTCTTTTTATTTGTAGCAGAAACCGAAAAAGAATTCAGGGCTCCAATGTGGATGAAGGAGTGGATAAGGATCATATTTGCTCCCTATAAATCCTTGTGTGTTGAACGAAAAATATATCTGAAACTCTCCATTCAAGTGATGTAGCTGATCAAAAATGCTATTTTCCTCCCTTTCCTTTCGAGTTTGTGTCACTCCTTTGTGCTTCCTCAGCAACCTCAATTCCGGCCCCCATAATAATTCTCGGAATAATCCCTTAACCTATAACCTTTAAATTACACCCTTTCGAATTGAGTGAGTGTGATACAAAGTGTCAAGGATCATCTTCGGGTGATGTGGGGTTTTTCAGCCAAATTTCGTAAACTTTGGTAAGGAAGTATCTGAAAAAAGCGTCGAACGGCGGACGGTGTGGTGTAGAAATAGGGCAGACGGCGGACGACGAGCGGATTTTTTAAAATCGATTTTGGTAATTCAAGTATCTCAAACATAAACCATCAAATTTATAGGGGAATTGAAAAATAAAGAAATAGTTCTTAATCGATTACAAAAGCGCCATTATCAGAGGGATGATCTCCCCAAGTACCATCCAAGCTTGTGCGAAAACAGACATAGTGTCTAATGAGAAAATAATTCTTAGAGGCAGACGGACAAACGGTCATTTACACAAAACGGAAATTGCCAAAGAATGTCTACAATATAAAATACGAGTGGAAATATGATTTTGGTGAAAAAACGTGGTTCTGCGACTACATTTCATTCAATGAGGTGCATCGTTCAAAGTTTACAATTTGTTCAAATACGTTCTTGAAATCAGGGTAATTCCAAATTTTGGTGTCATCCCTAGTGACTTGACGTGAACAACATTATTATTATAATTTTTTAATACATCACTGGGGCATGAAGGAAAGTTTAAAGAAGGGAAATTTGAACAATAGTTGAGATTTCAACGTTCGATGTTTTGCCCCGAAACTCGGCGGTTGCCCAAGGTTTTGATGGATGAAAAACAGTTTAAAAACGCAGCAAATTCTTGACAAAGGTTTATTATTCCCGTTTCAGACAATAGGTACACGTCACTTCCACGTTCATCACTTTCATATTTTCTGTGATCAATATTGCATTGCTGAATTGATACAGATACCTACTGTAGTATCTCTTCAATCTAGATATTTTTTGTGATGATAATTTGTTAGCGTTGTTCGGTACTACCTAGGTAATTAGATTTTGCGATTTACATGACCATGGACTTGTGAGGTTTAGAGTTGTCTAACCAATAAAATAATTATTTGTTCCCAAAACCTTGCAAAACACTTCAAAACCCAATTTTTTTTTTTTTATTTTTTTTATTTTTTTTTTTTTTTTTTTCCTAAAAAATTCTTGGGTGATGAAGGATTGGACTGCTGAGTTTCGGGGCACTACGAAAACCTAAATGCAGCCCCTGTGCAAAGTTTCAGATTTTTGAGATTTCCATGTCTATACTAAGGCCTCCCTGGATAGGAAATTATTACAATTTGCATCACTCAAAGCGTAACATAACGGAAAACTTCTGATAATTTTGGCATAAAACGACTCATTTGTTACGTTTGTTCACCTTCTTCCCTCTTTAAGGCAAATGTGGACAGGAGTTTAATATGATTCTGAGATAAGACATAGTGCTACGGCCGCACCAAAAGTTTGTTCCATTTTTGTAGAAACATTTTCATTAAAAATTAAAATTTAATTATGGAAATGTTCTCAAGACGAATACGAGATTGGAAGTATCATCCATCATTTTGAAATGTTTTGTAATTTTGTCTTCAAAATTGCAATTACAAGTTGAATTTGATTGAATTTTTTTTGACAAATTCGATAAAGGGGTATTACCTACAATATCTTAAAACCGCACTTTCATTCATTAAATATATATGCTCGCATTTTCAGCGCCTCGCACAAGGACGAGTAGTTGTACACAAACTTAATGACGCTCGACGTTGGGTTTAAGAAAAAGTTTTCCGTGTAATACATAGATCAGAATGTTTACTAAGTTTCTCTCTCGCAAATTCATATATATGGCAATCGAACACTATGTCGATCAATGTTTCGGGCTCTTGCCAGTCTAATACCCACAAATGGGCCTAACCCGAAGAGGTAGGTACCCCACATTGCCACCAATCTGTAGCTGCCTGAAAATATCGCTATGATTATTAGATTCCTAAGCTTGCCTATCTGCCATTTTAGTTTTATTTTCATAGGCTAGGACTATGTTGTCTACGTTTGCGGGTATGGAATTATGCTCCTGAGAGATCCATAGACTCTCGAAACCCAGGTCGCAGATGATTTGTTTAATTTGCGTAGCCCTATTATACTTTCGCTGGTTGTTTCCCATCCCATCCAGATCCAAAAGTTATTTGTAACATCTGTAGGTGCATCTTTCCTTTGCACTCTCAAGGCCATTGTGGACGACAGTTGTGCGAGAGAGAGGGTAGATAAAAAGTTTATTCCAATTATTTCTACAAGGGATGAATCAATTTTCCTGTTCCAATATATATTTGAGTTTGTATCTACGAGAATATTGGAAATATCATGGAACTTGGGGGAAAAAAATACAAAATTTTAAATTTCGTTTTCAAATTGCAATTTCAAACTGATTATTTTTAATTCAAAAAATCAGGTTCAAGCCGTGTTTGGGAACTATATGAGAACATGTAGGCACAAACAAGAAAAAATTTCCTTGATCATTAGAGGCGGAAAAAGAAATTTAGGACTGGCGAACGCGATCTTGGGCGGCGCGCTTTGTTTTCCTTTGATCTTTCCCGACTGGAGGACTTTGGATATCTCAAGCTGCCCCCTCCTCGGTTCGGGGTCTTGCCATTATTCAGGTTTAATACAGGTCTGTAGCCCTTCAATTTCCTTGCTACTAATTCCTTCGTATTTTCACAAACGTTTTTAGTAAACCTGTGTAAACTACCTGTGAAAACGACTCAGTGCACAGCTTACGGTTGTAATAAACGAAAAAAGATTGCAGAAGATTGCAACAGTTTCATTGTATCGTTTTCCTATTGATCTTGAACTCGGAAAGAAATGGATTTATACAATTTAGAGGGGCCATTGACAGGCAAACACAAAAGAAAACGTGAACAGCAATTATCCTGATGGTTTCGATACTGAACGCTCTCTCCTAGTTTAGTGAGTAGTCTATGATTATTGAAAGTTCCGAATAATTACTAGGTACGTCACAAAGGGCTGTGATGTAGTTACTATTCGAAACTTCGAAAAATCATAGAAATATGTATAATCATCGAAGGAGAGCGTGTTTGGTGTCAAAATTCTCAGAATGATATCGAGTTGTATTAAAAAAGAATAATAAATAATGCACCCAAGTCGAAAACAACTAGTAAGAAGACAGTAATCTAGGTAGGAGGCCCCTCTAGTTCATTCTATAATTTATTGCTGATCGCTAGACTTGTTGGGGGACCAGTACCTTCTTATAACAGTTTTTTCTTCTTCGGTAGTTGAAAATTTTTTTTCTCGCCAAAATCAAAATTACCACTCTCATTTTTACGTTTTAGATAGTTCTGAATTTGATTTGTATCAATTCTCTCGGTAAGAGGATGTTGTTTGTCTGAGTAGTTATCCAAAAATACTTGTAACGACCTAATTCCTTAGTTTACCTCTGGAATTGATTAAATTCTCGGGGAATGATTATTGCTGATGGTTCCCTATCAGTTTCTGTATTCACATATTAATATTTCACTCTACGCAAACGAATAAAGCGCTATTTTCTCAAGGTCTATTCATCGAATATACCCCAAGTTTGGAGGTTACCTAGGCGGGAAAAGACGATTTAATTGCCCCATATAAAATTCGACACGATCATAACTTAGTAGCTGCTACTCGTGCAAGAATGAAATACTTTTAACTTGCATCACGTCTACACGTTTCATTCGATATAGACGACATTTTCTGGGAATGTGCGGATGGTCTTCGGTCAATTTCTCTCTCAAAAATTAATATTTTTCACCACTCAAGCGCAAACAAAAACAAAAAAAAAAAGTTCAAGTCATGCAGCATGATCGCATGACGGAATTTTCCTGATTTATTGTAGGATAATTCTGTTAAATTATCGAATGTTCATATTCGTTCCTATATTCATTCCTATTCGATGATGAAGTGAGGACCCCCCCCCCCCCCCCAACCATTCGCTCTTGGTGCGGTAGTGTATACTTTCATTTTGATGAATCACTCTAATCACCATAGTGAACTCTGATGCTTATTTGATTTCTATTCAACTTGAGATGCTGGACATTGGAACGGGATCTCTTTGGGTGTAGTAGAGTATAATTACAACTTACAGAATCACCCTAATCAGCAGAGTGAACTCTGCACCTAATTTGGTTCCAATCAAACTTAAGATGCTAAAAATTGGAACGGGACATCTTTCGATGTGGTAGAGTAATTATATTACAACTTAACAAACCCTTCTAATCAGCTGAGTGGGCTCATTAGCTTCTTTTGTTCCTATTCAGCTTTTCTGATGTACCTATCTATACTGAATTTTTAAACGGGGCCTCTCTGGGTATGGTAGAGCATAATTACAACTTGCGATACCACTTTGATCAGGTACAAGTTGAAACTTGATTGTTGAAATTTGAATTGAAGCTTTTTCGGTACTGCTGGATAAACATGGCAAAGTATGGAGCCACCTTACAGTGGTGGTGGCAAAAACCTTCCACGTCGTCCCAATCAGCCCAAATGTGTGAATCGACAAGTGCATCACACGAAAACAAAAGTGTCACTCTCGTTCAAGTGGTTGAGTAAGACCAGGAAATAGTCACATTTTCAATTAATATACAATTTCCATCATAAGACGAAGGAAAGAATTATCGTATTCTTAGGATCAAGTCATCAATGATGCCCACACACGTATACACCTACTTATAGTAGGAAAAATGTATACATTGGTAGTTTCTAAGGAATATTAAAAAATATTGAGCATTATTTTCGTTTGCTATTATAAAAATCAAAGTCCCATACGTACCTATTTGCCAAATCCGTTCCACGCATCAGAGAGTCTTTATTTCTATTTTAAAGTTTTTGTTATGTGTTATGTATGTATCGCTCATTCCGGGCCGCAATTTTCATACGAAAAATCGGAAATTTGAATTTTTTTTTTTTTTAATTCTCCAGGCCATACCATAAGTTGAGCTTCCTTGATCCATTTCACTATTGGTGCGTTTTGAACGAAAAAATGGTTGAAAGTAAACCCCTTGAATGTGGCACATAAGATGTAGTTATCAACGCTGATTCAACTGGTTCTATCTGGTTTGGTTAATTATTTTCATTAATTAACCTTTGCAATCGACCAAAAAAATTTTTTTTAAACCCCCCCCCCCCCCCCCCTTAAAATTTGTAGGTTTACGTTTCAGGATTCGTAAAATCAGAAAATCGAATTTGGAAAAAAAACCGTCCGCCGTCCAGAGCTTTCCTCCGAAACTACTGGACCGAACTTTATGAAATTATTATTGTTCATGCAACTTGCATCCAGTTCGATCAACCCTGATACCTCGTTTATACATTCAGCCCACTTCCGTGAAAGTTGGAAGTGAGCAGGGAAGAGGGCAGCGAAAGCATGTAAACACCTCTCTCGCGCTGCCCCTTGCTCCTCCCACTCGTCCTGCCTGTGCTCCCTCCACTGGCGGTTTTTTCGGTGCGGACCTCAAAGAGCGGGCAGTGCGAGTGGTATGTGGTAGTGAAGGCGGTATGTAAACGCCTCACTCGCGTGACTGCCAGTCGTACTCCTACCGTAGTCCGCCTTCTCTGTTTTTTCTTCTATATTTTGTTTTGTGTATTTATTTATTTTTATTTTTATTATTATTATTTGTTTAAAGTATATTTTGTAAGGTAACTATTACGATCGAGTGGACCAATAAGTTAACGTTAAAGTTGAACTATAGATGGATAATTTATTAGGCTTAGGTAGGGTTGTCTTCACGGGCAACATACTATTTTCATCTTCATAGTATTTTTGCACAAAATCTCGGAAGAATTTTGTATTTGCAAATAAATATAGCATCATTCTAAAATTCAGTTTTCGTCACTCTCGTACAAATACCTACACGTCGCGTTTCATGAAATAAAAATTAAGCATCCATAATATAATATGGATAATTAATCTATAATATAGATATAAAAATAACTATATCTCTGAGGTCTATTAATCCTTTTCAAAATACCAGGGTTTTCTGCAAGTAACTGTATGGACACAATCATTGTGGGAAATATTTTTATTATTGCAGATAGGTGACCAGAGTTAAAACACCAAGGAAGCATAGGTACAGCTTCATAAAATACAGCTATCGAATAATAAAGACGTATTCTATAGAGCATACCCACGGTGGGTAACCCACCCAAATGACTAGACAAATTTAAATTAATTAATAAATTAAAATAAATATAAGAAATTGAAATAAATACCTACGAAATATTGTTTTACATGATTTCATGTGAAAATAGGAACTGTAAATATACGGATCCTTGATAAAACTGGAACTACTAATGTAAACAGCTCAAGAGGGATTCTGTAGAACGTACCTAACTAACTCTTCGCTTGACAATATGAAATTCAAGTGCCCATTGCTCAGGAAACTGAGAATAACAAAGTAATCACA